>CABFWO010000604.1:163375-188827 GCA_902155825.1 Timema genevievae | reverse complement strand
GGGGGGGGGGGTTTCCTAAATGGTTTTCCACTCTCCCTCCACGCAAATGCGGGTTCACTTCCTCTAATCAACCTTCCCAATTCCCAATCCATTAGTACTTAAGCGTATAACCCGAACGGGTAGTAAGACGCGGTGCTAAATAATAATAAATAATAATAACATAGAAAAGATAGAGGCGTCCCGGTCCCCTAATACTTTGTAGGATAACACTTTTTTAATCAATTGAATTTGATCATAAAAGTTATAGCCATTTTCCAATCGAGATTCAAACAACACACATCAAGTAAAATTACAATTACAAATAATTAAAGTATACGTACTTTCTATTTAAGTTCTACAGGAATGAGCATATTGTGTTTAAAGTCAGACCTTATGCCAAATATAATATGTTAATCAAGGAGATTAATAAAACCATACTTTCTTCATAATATCTAAATAATTATTCTGTTCACATAAGTGTCTCTATAGAATCTTCAAGAAATTAAAAATATGTGCACAAGAAATAATTAAAATAATAAATCAATATAAAGTATACCCCGTGATAGAGCTACAGGAGATAATTATTTAATATTATTTGGTAAGTAACAATAAATTTATTGATAATAATTTTTAAAATTAAAAATAACTCAACCCTTTTCGTTTCTCATAAAGGCTGACACAAGAATAGAGAGGCGGAGTGGAATAGAAGGCGAGTTAAGGTAAACGATTTTGCATTTTTTATTGAATTTTTTTGGCCAAAATAAATCAAATACTACTCCTGAAGAAACACAGAGTTTAATTTTGTATGCATATTAATTACAACAGTTCTTGAGTATTTGTCAACAGCTTTAATGGCATTTGATGGGAAAACTTTTAAATGAAGAGAGAAAGTTAACAAATTCCAGAACACCCTCAACCAGGGGCGAATATTTATATTAATTCAATTCCTGCACCTATAATCTAGGTGGTTTGGGGGGCATACCCCAACCGCACAAGGAAAGACAATAATTGAATATATATTCAACACTGTAAGCTATTTTAAAGTTTTTTTTAATTTTAACTGTGGACTTGGTTTTAACATTTTTTAAACTCATCACTAACATTAAAATATGAAAAGTAAGCCTAGCCTTGGCTAAAAGAAAATAGTTTTAAGCCCCTTCTAAATAACTGTGTTTTAGTGACTACCAATTTTTTTATTAAACACCTCTAACTAATTAGGTACCTTAACTTCATACTTTAACTTAATTCCAAACCACTTGATATTTTTTTATCAACGTTGAGCTTTTGACAAAGACATTTTTAGTCAACCAGTGGATTGTTTCTGGGTAATAACTGAAGTTAAGAAGGGAAAGAAATATGACAACAAAAAAGGCTAATATTATTACTATTGGATCACGCTGTGACATGTGAGAAGACTTGCAGCCTACAATTGTAAGAA
This sequence comes from Timema genevievae, assembly GCA_902155825.1. Classification (NCBI taxonomy): domain Eukaryota; kingdom Metazoa; phylum Arthropoda; class Insecta; order Phasmatodea; family Timematidae; genus Timema; species Timema genevievae. The sequence continues at coordinate 187,410 of CABFWO010000604.1, read as the reverse complement.
CACAGACTATCCAACCCACACATGCATATTATCAAACGGAACTATTTCTATGCTGCCATTGATGTTACAAAATAGATACTTTTAGGTTTTGTATGTAATTCATTAAAAAAAACCATTGCTGTTCAGAAATTCTATGTCCCTATCTAATATAAATGTAACTATGGATAAATGTGATATTTACTATGGATACTTAAGCAAAAATGTACAAGTAATGAATATTTTCCTCAACTCTTGCAATGCAGGGGTAATTTTATTCTTGACTCCTTCACGAGTAGGACTGCAGGACTCTATTCTCCGCCACTGGGCACTTGACAAATATTCAAGAACTATTGAGGTCACTACGTAAAAAAAAACTCTATGTTTCAACTAGGGAATTATTTATTTTTGGCTAAAATAAATTTCTGCTATAAAAACTAAAGAAAAAACTCATCTCCTACCATATACTCATCTCCTCACATACCCTACCATACTATAATAATCGCTTTAAAAATTCTTACTAAATTATAGGCCTACATTTGACATTGGTTCAACTTCCAGGAAAATTTGTTCTTTTATCTAATCCTAAAATCCGTCCTACAAAATACATATTTGCCTGTGCAATTCTGTACAACCTAAATAGTTAAACCAACTTTGTTCAGATTAAGTAGTAAAACTGTTTCTACCCTATTTTAGTTTATGATAAGAAATTCAAAGTAAATATTATTACAATAGGCCAAAAACCACTTCGGTTGCTAGGTGGTTAACGCGCTACTATTGTGTTGAACTAGACTGCCAAAAACGGGGAGAATGGGGGTTCGATCCCGATTGGGGGAATTGAGGGTGGTTTTCCCTAAATGGTTTTAAACTCTCCTTCCACGCAAATATGGGTACACTTCCTCTCAACTAAACCATCCCAATCCTTTAAGCATTACTAGTGTAACTTGTACATAAGCGTAAAACGCAAACGGGATTAAGAAGAGTTGCTAAAATTTAAAAAATATTATCCAAAAACACATTTTCTCAAACCTAGCTTTGATTATTTTGAATAAATTACACTTAAATATAGAGGTAAATTACAAAATACACTTCATTAATTAAATAGCCCCTAAATAAAAAGATGAAACCAGGTTACTTTTTATTTAGTTTTTTTGTTAGTTTGTCTAGTTATTTGACTTTAAAGTTCCTTAATTCATATGCAAATTTGCTAATAATATATTGGTAATATAATTTTATATTTTTATCATTATAATTTTGATTATAGTTGTTATATTTTATAAACATATTTTAAATTATAACTTAAATAATTTGCATGTGGTTTAGTTGAATGTCAGGGTTCAAATCTGTGACAAGTGTAATTAATGTAGTTTCACTTAAATGGTTCCCGACTCTATCTCCAAGCAAATGTGATTATATTTTCACTAAATTCTGCTTTCATCAACCCTGACAAATTAGTGTGGCTATATGTGGATTGCACAAATGGAGCAGTAAGATGTGGTGTAAGAATATAATAAAAATTATTCTAGATCTATTGTTGAATTTACAAGGAATTATTAATTTTGTAATCAATTAGCTCAATAATTTATACCTCCAGTATAAAGCTTTAGTAAACGGTATATTTTGGTCAGGATTTGTTACAAAATCCTTACTTTAATAATGTGTCTAAAAGATTTAATACTTAAAGGCTAATTAGGTTAACCAATTCCTTTTTATTTATTTTTCAACTAGAGATAATAAAATAGATAAATCACCCAACAAACCCTATCGAAGATTTTAGTAATTTTCATAAATAATAATTCATTTTCGTCAAAAAATATAAATAACAAAGTAAAATTGGTCTTATTTTAAGAGCTTATCTAGTGGCTGATTAACCGAGAAATTAGTTTCATAATTACGCTTAATTCAAAATTTATATTTTAATGAGTTTGTCTATATTGTTCACTTGACAACAGTGCGATCAGTTGGATAGCATTTTAAATTTAGAATATTACTTTTGTCAATTTGGGTATATTCTTTAATATTGTTAAACTGTTTCATTGGTAAAACGTTTCAGTTTATTCAAGTAGACTTACAGAAAACCACAACTCAATGTGACGCTTTTTTCTTGTTGTTTTTCTACCTAGGATGTATGCTATTCATCGGGTGAGATGGCCTTTATATATTGATTGATAGGTAATTTTTGAGAAAACTATATTTCTTTATTTCTTTGAAAAATATATAATAATTATATTATTATAATTCTAGTTTATATTTAAATTTGAATAAAATAAACATTCATTTCTGATACTTTTTAAATTTTTTGTTACTATGTTAATACTATCTACAAATTACCAAGCATAAAACATAATATGAACATATGTTGGTAATATTAAACAGTTTAATCTAATTTGATTGAAATGTTTTATATATTTTGTAGTGATTCTAAGACCTATTACACCATAACTATTCAAAATATTAGCATGTTAAAATGTTTATACAAGTAATTGTATGGAAGGGAAATGTACAAAATAATTGACTAGAAATAAATTTGTGAACTTAACAATATATAATAATCTTAGAGATTAAAACAAACAAGATGGATATTAATAATTAATCAATCCCAAATCAGGTTCTTTTAATTTCTACAATAATATTGCACCTTAAAGAAATAATAACATATTTATAATGTGTGTATTATAAGAGCTGGTGGTAAACACAATTTATTTCATAAAGGTATTTAAGTTATATTTAAAAGATTTTATATGTTAGGTAACAATAATATTCTATTCTTTACTCAAATATTCAATGAATTAAATGCAGGCAAATAATTAAATAGGCAGCCATATTTTTCATATTTTTGTTAGAATTAAATAGGCAGCCATATTTTTCATGTTTTTGTTAGAATTAAAAAGTTTATAGTTCAACTTTTATGTAAAAAATCTCTGTCTATATAAGTTATTTTATCTGCAGGTGAAACACTATATATATAGATATAAAGAGTGTCACTTGCGGATAACATGCATTTTCGTATACAATAGGGATACATAGTAAAAATACCTAAAAACTACTGCAATAATATAAATAAAATATTATCAATATTTACCACAGCAAAATAATATATTTTTAAAAATTTATTGCAAATAAATTCTAATTATTGATTTTATCTAATAATACTATTTAATTTAATTAAATCCTGTGGCTGGCAATTGAAATTTATTTTACACTAGTTCTAGTTGATTAACTAACACTTATAATGAATTCGTAGCAGTGTCCAGTTGTAGGCCTATGTAGTAAGTATTAATAGGCAAATATTACAACTGAAATATCAAATATTTATATCCATTTTTGAATTATAGTCAGGAGAATAAATAAGGTTACTTATATATTAAAAAAATATATTAATGTCTATGATTATCAAAAAAAAATTGAATGGAAAAGCAATTTTGTTTTTAACACAATCCTTAGAGACTAATTCTTTTATAATTCAACTTGTATAATATTGTTTTGTTTCAATTATATCTTATTTTGGTAGCTACTTTATATACCTATAATATGAAGGTAATAGTATTAAACTTTGTATTTTGAATTTTATTCTTCTAACTTAACTAAACATTTAAATAGCCTAAAATATAAATTTGAGATGAAAGCAATGTTATTTGTGATTCATTATTTTATTTAGTAATAAGCCTCTAAGAATGATTGCTGTCAAATAAATAAATATTCAGAAAGCATATTACTAACCATTTCCAAGTCATTATAGATTTATCATAATTTTTATGATCATGTATGTTTAAAACCTTATCTAAATAGTTGGTCCATATGCCCTAGAACTGTATTTTAAACACAATTTTTATATTTTTTTATTTTTAATGGATATTAATGGATAAATTAAATTATATGTTTAATTTGTATTAGTCACGTTATTTAAATACAAAATACTGACATATACAGCTCGGTCGATAAATAAGTGTAGCCACCTCACTTGCTTGATATTATACTCGCTAGATAGCTCTGCTGCAATTACTTTTAGTTATTGTCAACAGATAGCGTTTATGCCGGATACACGCGATGTTTTAAAACAAAAGTTGAAAATATTATAAAATTATTTTACGTTAAATATTTTTTTTAAATGTTGAATTCTTAAGACATCATAGTTTAGATAAATATTTTTCTCTGTAACTAATTATCCTTCGCATTTATGGTGCGCTAGAGATACACAAAAATTATAAATACTTGAATTTATGTTACTTTTCTTAAAATTATTTGATATTTTATTTTGTTTGAGGTAATATGTGAAATTTATTTATTAATATATTTGAAATTTTTAATCATATTTCTAAATAAATGTCATGCTTTAAGAATACACAATAATATGTCACTGATTACTTTTAAAAAAATCGGTGCTTATGTCACGTAATATAATTTTAAAAATATTATTCCTAATTTGAAGAAGACACATTTCAAAGGAAAGCATCCAATATGAGGTATTTGAATATTTTATTCAAATTTCAAGACATGCAGAGTTAAATTCGTATTCAATATGACTTTAACTTAAATTCCTTACTAAGCTTTTTTATAAATAGATTTTGTGTCCAAACTAGTCGAAAGTACAGATGTTTAATATGTGTTCCAATAGGACAAAATAATTAAATATTTAATTTGTTAATATTTTTAAAACTAAAAATCAAGATGAAGATATAACACTCCACTATTCTGCATTCTTTAATTTTTGGATGCTAGTTCTGTGAATTTAAATTAAAACGTCGTTGCCAATGGTCTACAATCGTGATCAACAGATTATGTTGACATAGTAACTTTCCTTATATGGATACAAAGTAATTATTATACAAGATTTTAAATAGCCCTTTCACATACGCTAGATTATTTTTCATAAGTTTATTCGTAAATTAATCTGTCAAGATCTAATTAAACTCTAAATCTTAATGAATTATTACTAATTCAATAACTATGATTGTTCATAAATAATTGTTAGGTATTATATAAAATGTTTACGTGAATATTTAGATCGTGTCTGGTAGGCTAAAATAATTTCTACATTCTTTTTATAATATTGAATTTTAAATAATGAAAAGGTTTGTTTTTATATTAGGATAGTTTCAATTGCATTGTTGTACGCTTCCAGTCTATTTAATCAGTCAACCTGTATTGCAAGTAAACGTGGATTTTTGGCCTAATTTACTATCAACATTGGTAAAATAATATACACATTGCTTTCCAAATGATCTAAAGCGTCACCATCGTAATAGTCTGGATTACATATGACTGGGAGTTTTATTTCTACTCCCAATAGGGTGTTCTGGATGTAGTTTTGACTAAATAATTTACCACTACCCCACCAAGAAAGTCTGGCTATATTTTCTATAATACCTTTCTCCTTCCAGGCCAAGTGAAATTAAAAAATAAAGTGTAGTTGATTTACTGAAGGTAAAAATATGATCCCCTTCTTAAAACCGAATGGTAAAACAGTTCAAGTTTGTATCCTAAATCGTTATCACTTTATAAAACTTTAAATAATTTTTGAATAACTCTATTATAATTATAAAAATGAATTTTAGCTTATTTTAAATAACAGGAGGAAGGTTAAATGAAAGGCACCACACCAACTCATTCGCTCCCTTATTTAAATTCTAATAACAGCTCGTAAACTTAAGAAGATCTTGAATCAGAAGGGCATTAGAATGGAACTGAAAGATCTAGGGTGTAATGAGGTGGACTGGATATAACTAGCTCAAGATAGTGATAGATGGCGTACTTTTGTAAATGAGGCAATAAACTTTAGATTTCCTATTGCCATAGAGTAGGTAATTTAGTAAGTAAGTAATTAAGCTATGTGAAACTAGATAATATACATTGTTATAGAAACAGAAGAGGAAGAAAACCCCATCGAATTCCACCAAAGAGCATACATGAAATAATCTACACTGTTACATAAATATATTATTTGTTCTGTGAAATTTAAACTCCACATTTTCAAAGCTCTATTTAAAAATATATAACCTATGGCTCAGAAAATATTGATTTTATAAAATATTGTTTAAATTAGATGTTTTTTATTTTCTAGTAATCCTACAACTTGACAATGATAAGTAACTTCATATCTCGAAGTGTCACGTAGATGAGACCAAAATTGTATATTTACGTAAGTAAACTAAACTTAGTTTTAGGACTAGTTAGATAATTCCAAAAATATATGTGTGGAAAAATATGAAAGCCCAAGATATCATGTTTTAGCTCGATCGGTAAAATGGTTTTCTCTCTAGGCTGAGATACAGACATGATGATAGACGGCATTGCGAAAACCTATTTTTCGGGTTCAGCGTGCCATCAAAAAACATAAATCTATGTTTTTGCATATCACAATACTTCCTTTCTACGAGAATTCGTGAGAAAGTAAATATAGCTATAATAATAATAATAATAATAATAATTTCAATTTCCTTTATTATTGTGCTGGCCAACAGTAGTAATACCTATAACAGGCCAGCACTGAAAAGTACACAAGTACTATACAAATACATATATTTACATGAGAAAGTAAGATAAACAAAAATGTCTAAATAATGTTGTATACAGATGAATTGTTACGAAAAAAATAGTAATTAATAATGATAAGAATAAAAAATAGCAATAATAACAAATAACTAAAGAGTGGTTAAAATCAGTGACAATATGCAAAAAATAAATCAGAATATTGTAAATTTAAATATAATAGTCAGAACCTATACATGATAAATTATTGATATGGGATTATTTAAATAAATCTCTGAACATCTAGAATTGGCGCTATGGACACAACGACCTATAGAGCTTTCCTTATAAGAGCTATTGAGAAAAAATAATTTTGGATTACGAGAATCCTGAGAAGGGATATGAACGCCTACATGATCAAGGGCAAATTTGCAAGAAATTTTGTTTTTGAAAATATTAAAAACAAAAAGGGTATCACAATAAAGTTTACGCGAGAAGAGAGTTTGAAGCCCTAAGAGATTTCGAATTATGTCATAATCATAATAAATCCGGTTACTAAGGAATTTATCATAGCACGCAGATACAAATTTTCTTTGAACGATTTCCAACCTTAGAGAGTCAGTTAAGTTAATGGAATTCCAAGCAACAGTATTATATTCTAACTTATATTTAACCAGGGCGTAGTACAGACATAAAAAACAGTCAACTTTCTTAAATGATGAAGTAATAAATTTAATAAGTCAAAGTAATTTCAATGAATGGGAAATTAGATGGTCAACTTGATAGTGGATATAAAGTTTGTTATCCAGGAGAACACTAAGATCATTAAGTATGTGAACTATGTTTTCACTGCCCAATTTATAAGTAAAAGAGAAAGAATTAATTTTCCTAGTAAAATATATAGATTTGGTCTTAGATTAATTAATAGACATTCCATTTTCCAAAAACCATTATAGGATACCATTTGCATCATTTTGTAAATCTATACAATCTGCAATTGATTTGATAGTTTTAAATAATTTTACATCATCAGCAAAGAGTAAATAACTAGATGAGCTCAAATATTTACCAATGTCATCAATAAACATATTAAATAGAAGAGGACCTAAATTAGAACCCTGTGGTATGCCACAGGGTGCTAAAAATGTATTTGAGGTGTATGAATCAATTTTAATAGTGAATGATATTTCATGTAAATAACTGATGAACCAATTTATGTATGAATGAGAAAGTCCAAAATTATCAAGTGCTTAGAGAGAATAATACTATGCTGACAGAAGTCAAATGCTATACTTTGGTCAAAATAAATAGCATTCAACCTGATCTTGGGCAGAGACTTGAGGGGCAACATGCCCAAGAAATTCTACTAAATTAGTGACAGTAGATTTATTTTTTATAAATCCATGTTGATTATCTGAAAGTTTATTTTAAAGTGGTGTAAATTATGCTCATGTTTGATTTTCTTGAATACTTTGGAGAAAGTGTTTAAGAGAGAAATTAGGCTATAATTACAAACATTTGTTTTTATCCCTGTCTTATAAATAGGTATGACAACAGATTATTTCCATGTAAGAGGAAAAGTTTCATTTGACAGGCTAATGTTAAAGATATAGGCTAACAAAGGGCTGAAAATGCTGGAACAGCCTTTAACAATAAAACTTGGAATTCCATCATCCCGACACATCGAGAAGAACTCAATTTTTTAATAGCATTAGCAACATCCAAGGGTGTAATGTGGCATGGATACAAGGGCACACTAGTTTCAATAACGGGGCAGGGTAAGACAGGAAAGGCTGAATTATAAACGGAATGAAATTAAGTCCCAAACTCATTAGCAATTAATAAAGGATCCGCTATAGTCTTGCCATTAATTTCTAGGTTAGACAGGAAAACTTTATTCACACAATTATTTTGAACAAATTTCCAAAATTCTTTAGGTTTGCATTTAATACTATTTTCTAATGAGTTCTGTTGAATAATAATAATAATAATAAAACTAAGCTCGTTGGTCTATGTCAATACTAATGAAACATGTAATCATTAATATGCTTGATTTTGGGAAAAATTAAATGTTTGAAGAGATTTATTAAGACAGTTTAAATATAATTTTATGAGCGTGTTAAATTATTTATTATTTGCAAAACATTAACATTACACGCAACAAAATCTGTTTTGCACTTTATTGTTAGTACTGCGGCTTACTACATGTTCGGGCTATACGCCTGTGTACTAATTACGCTAATGATTTTAGGGATGAATAACGTGATATGTATAGAAATTGTACCTACATTTGAGAGGAGGGAGAGTTGAAAACAATTTTGAAAAAAGTTTTCAGAACACCTGAACGAAATTATAACCTCGATCTCCCCATCACCAGTAGTCTAGTCTAGTGTTCCTATTACTAAGGGTGTTCAAGAAACATTACTATTTTTTTTTAATTTAGCCTCTCTACTCTTAAAATAATAAAATATCTTCACTTATTTATATAATTTACTATAGAAAACATTCTAAGTTGATAATGTTAATAATGAGGCAGTAATTAAAAGGATTGCATACTATCGTTTATAAGCAGTAAACAAATAATTTTAAGAGCAAATTATTAATAAAATAATGTACGGTCCTTTTCTACTTCTCGAATTTATGAATTCCAATGGAATGGATGCAAAGAAATAAAATAATATTCGTGATGGAAATGAAATTCAAAATGTAAAAACTCGAATTCATACAGGCAATGTTTTCTATTATTAAGTTTTTAATCTGTTGTCTCGTCTTATATTTCGAGATATTATATATACTAAGAGTATACACATCAGGTGACCTGGTGGTCTAAAGGTAAGGTGTCAGACTTCTGTGCTGGAGGTCCAGGGTTCAATCCTCGGTCCCAGCACAGATTTATCTGATTGCCGGACTCTTCCTTCACCTCTGAGAAGAAGTGTATTAATCACAACTTGTGAATGTGAAGAATACCAGGCCTCCACCGTGGTTCGGATCCCACGTTAAACTGTAGATCCTCCATTTCATCTCATCAATCACCCTACACATTAGCGTAAGTGCGTACAACCCGAACGGGTAGCAAGACGCGGTGCTAATAAATAATAGTATACACATCTATAATCAAGTCATACGAATGTAAAGTGTGTTCTCCCACTCCATATCATGTGAATAAATTGAGAGTATTTGAGAGCAGAGCACTGTGAATGATATTTGGGCCTAAGAGGGATGACAAATTTTAAATAATGAATATCTTCATGACAAAGCTAAACATATTAACTAATAAGCAAGGCGTGCATGCTTAAGTCAGATAGTAATGTTGTAAGTATGAGAGATGACAAGAGTATATACAACATTTTACTAAAGAAAACTGAAGGAATAAGACCTCTTCTTGGTAAGCCAGGATGATGATGGGAAGATTTATTTCAATGAAGCTGAGTGTCAGTTTAGAGATTGGATAGATGTGTCTCAGGATATGGTTAACTGACCATCTTACGTCCTGGCAGCCATGACCTCTCATGTTTCTTAAGTCCAGACAATTATTTAAATAGTTATTTGGCAAAAAGTGTAACTATGATATTTAAAAAAATATATATATTTAAAATAAGGTTTAAGCTTGTTGTTACACAATTTAATGTTTTGCCACAACAAGCAGTCAATATAATTTATACAAACAATATGAAAAAATGTATGTTATAATAAAATATAATAAGAAAACCATGAATGAATACCAAAATGATATTGGAACTTAAAGAAACTTGATAGTGACTTATTTAAAAAATACCTATTCGATTTAAAATAATTATATTGTGCTGTATTTATTATTATGACAGTATCAAAAGAAAAGAAAATTATTTTGGATTTTCTTAAAAATAGGATCATGAATTATTTAAATATTTGATTAGAAGAGGTAAAGTTGACTTTGTTTCGAGGAAAGGCCGTTACATAAATCTAATGAGGTGAATTAAATTAATGTTATAATATTGTGACATACCTTACTAAAATTAATTGATAATAATTTATATCCTATGCTGAGTACTTTTCATAAAAAATTATGGAGTAATTTTTATCTTATAGAAAACTACAAACACATAAATTGGATAAGTTATTAAACTGATTCTCATAACATTTACAATTTTCTTACCAAAAAAATCATCATTAGTGTACTCTCTAATGAAACTTTCTCCGAAAACCTGGAAGAGCCTAAAGTGCTATTATATTATGTAAAACACCTTAAAAAATACTGATTTATAACATAATCGGTAAGTCATTTTCAAATTTAAAAATTAAACTATCAATAAAATACCCTAAGAAAACTCGCAAAAATAATTCGTTGTTATTTTTTTATGTAAAGTACTACCCCGATATATATTTCCAGCAAAAGGTTTTTTAAGATTTCTAATTGACAAAAATCAGTCAACTGCCTTTAATTATAAAGCAATAATTAAAATCACAATTATATTAAATTAAATATTGTAATTCCTTGAGGGAAAATGGTGAAGTTTGAACGTAATCCACTAAGCATTTTTGGTTGTTGCTCAAATTATAGACAGAAATAATTTATAAAACACATTTTTTATTTAAAAACCTTAACGATTGTACAACTTTATAAAATAAATCAAAAAGGAAACTAAAAGTAAAAACAGAAATTTAAGTATTTTGTGCAAGAGGAAATTAAAAGTAAACTACTACATCTTCAAATAACTTTTTAAAAGAGATAAAAGTAATATTTGTTTCCCAGTTACAATTGTATTCAATTATTTCAGTATGATAGGCCTACCATAACTTTAATTTGTGCCTAATATAAAATACTAACAAAACAGATCTCTTTCCATTGTTTTGGTGAAAAAAGAAAGATAATAAAAATAAATAATATCTACCTTTATAATTACTATCGCAATGTGTTCTTCCTCAAATCTTCATATTTGATCACCCCCTGCGACCTCAAAATTGTAGATATTTGTATAATTGTAGGAATCTATCCTCTTACTATAAATGATGTTTATACACCACCCGGATTGGAACCAGAATCTCTCTGGATGTTGGCCTTGCCAACCTATCAGTGTTAATATTCAGGCGTGGTCCATAGAAACCTAGGGCCAGTAGACGCGGTTCCTCACCATAAGGGTGTCAGCCTCCATCCCGCCTTTCTGGGTGGTCCAGAGCTCCTGGAGCATTGTACTCTTCTCCAGTGGGGCAGTGACTGGACTGGTTGAGGGGTAGGTGAAGGGGGGAAGGTATGAAATCTTCTGAAGTTTGGGGGGGGGTGGGGGGCGACACAAACCACTGATGTTTGCTGTTCTCCTTGCTTTTTTCTCCAAAGCAACGGATAGAATCTGCTCTTAATGATGGAATACACATCCTGTAGTACCTTAACGTGGTATTAAAGGGGACATGATTATTTTTAATCTTGATTTTTAATTTTTTTAATGACAAATTTTCTTTGGGCAAGCTATATAAAATATTGTTCCTTTGGTATATTTAGGCTAATTTTCTAAATATTAGTCTCAGCCATTTTTGAAAATCGGTATTGGGTATTGAGTAATTTTATATGACTTGCTCATGGAACAAAATTAAAGAATTACTGTCGTGTTGTATTGAATAGCAAAGTTATTATTTTTGTCAATTTCAGTTATAGCCACATATAATATCGTGTTCCTTAATACCAAAAATTAAAACTGGACACAGGAAACGAATCCTAGAGCTTTGACTTAGTACGCCAGTTCTCTAACCAATGAGCTATGCAGAAATCATCCCGTGTCTATGGCCATTCTTCACTCATATGTTAAGTCATCGAAGACTGTAATGAACGTGTGAAAATTGTAGACTACAAATGTTTGATCATTTAAGACCACGAGTCATCATCTAGCGCAGCCACTATCGACTCTGTAGATGACATTTTGATTATAATTATTGTACAATTACAAATTGTATGAATGCGTATATATTAGATTTGTGATTAACAAGTGCAGAAAGTATAACTAAACTTATTTAATAAAGCCATTAATATTTATTTATTTGGACCAAAAACAAATTGTTTAAAAAATTATAAACATAAGGACATTGATTCGAGTTAACATTCATACAACTTTAAACTAAGCAGTCTAATTTTTTAGAACAGATCTGTTAAAGAGAGCCAATAACAGTATTTATAGACTCAGAACAGCCAATCTAAGATGTTATTGCCAATCTAAGATGTCATAAAAAGGTCAAGATGTACCAATGACTGTCATCAGTCACTTAGAATAGCCCATCTAAGATAACAGGATAAGGAGGGTGAATAATGTTGGAACACGTACGTGAGGTCACACGGTCCAAGGAAATGATTCCCAAAGTGTTATCCCGGACCACTGGTGGACCTAGGTGACCTATCACGTATTCCACAAGTTTCTATAAAGTTCCGTAGTATTATTGAACTAAAGAGTGTTGATCACATTTAATACACAAATTTGAAACGCAAGAGATTAAATATGAGATATCCATAATATACTGTATTTTTTTCCCGGTGGACACAAGTTATATAGAAAAAACACTGTCACGCTAAAATAAAAAATGGATCAAATATTTATAAAATAGTTTGTTCGACACAATCTCAAAAACTGTCTCATATTGTGTATTATTACTTTGGAGAAGATAATCAATGATATAGTTTTAGTAAACTGCCCTTAGTTAAGTTTTCGTAATAAAAACAAGCCTATCATTTTGTTTATCACAATAAACACTTTTTATTTATAAACCTGTAAACCAAATTGGTCAAATGTTTTAAAAAATATGTATTATTTAAAAAAATAAGTTATTTGTAAATTAACCCTAAAGTAATTTTTAATTTGGAAAAGTAAAAACATATTCTTATAATCATTAAAAACCATTCCCAGACAGACATTTCGTACCTAATATTTATTAGCAATTTTTTTTAAATGTCAAATTTTTTATAATAATTTATCATTGCCAAACTAAGCTTGAATTAATTTATTTTGGAAAGATAAAGATACATTATTATTATTTACCATGTAAAATATTCCTCCTATAACAATTTAGAAAAATTAGTTAAAGATATCTTTAAAAATATTGAAACTTTACAAAAATCAATTATCACTAAACCATTTTTAAATAATTATGTTTAAAAACAAATATACAATTTTTAATCATAATGTAAAAAAATTAATTTGAACCAAATGGTTAGAACCATTTTCAAAATACTCAAATTTTTAAAAACAAGCTATCAGTAAATTATACTTAAGAATATGTTCACCCCAAAAACAACCATACAATGATATTTGTCATATCAAACACAAACAAAATACCCATTTGGAACCAAATCTTAGACCCATTTCTAAAATATTTAAATTTTTTGAAAAATTAGTTATTAGAGTCTACCCCAAATACAAGTGGGTGTATGATGTTATTTTTCATACCAGAAAATCCCCAATTATACATTTTAAACAACATCGTTATAGCCATTTTCGAAAAATTTATAATTAAAAAAATAACCTTTCAGTTAACATCTCTTAATTAGAGGACTAGTCAAAATAAATAGAAATCTTGAGTTATATATGGACCTATAAAATCCTGCTATTAAGTTTGAACAAAATTCTCAAACATTTTCAGAACTATGGCCAGAGACAGGGAGTAAAATAGACAGACAGACATGGGGATAGAAAGAATAATTGTAAAATTCACTTTTTGGGTCTGGGTTCATATTAATTGTACATATTCATCATAATCTCAAGCTCAATTTTCTCACGATTACAGTACTTGCTCTCTCATGATATGAGAAAGTAAGAACTATGAGGTTTAAAATATTTAAAAAAATATAATTAAAAAATATTAATAGCCAATTAAACGTAATTATAAAATATTTTTCCTCGGCGTTTCATCTAAACAAGTTCGTGTTTATTGTATTTACGGTTGTAAAATGGAATTGGCTAAAAATAATGTTTTTCCTGCATATTTTTCAAACCATCACCCTCCCCTACCCCCCCACAATACCAGGGCCATGGTGGTCTCTCAGTGCACGTATCTTCCATTTGGTTGTCCTCCATCACCATCAATTTGAGAAACAATGGTCTATGTCATCGGTCTCACCAACTAAACCAATTGCCAGTAGAAAGGAGGTTGGGATTCAAACCCCAGTCGGATATTCTAATTTTTTCCTTCATTGCTTCCCTCTTTCTTGATTCAAATGCGTATAAATTTCCTCTAAAATCTGACCTTCCTCAATCCTACCGTATTAACTTAATTAAATTATTATTAGCACCGCGTCTTACTACCCGTTCGGGTTATACACAATTACGCTAATGTGTAATGGTAGGGTGATTGTGAGATGAAATGGAGGACCTACAGTTTAACGTGGAATCCGAACCACGGTGGAGGCCTGGCATACCTCACATTCACAAGTTATGATTAATACACATCTTGTGAGAGCTTAATTAAAATATAGACATGTAACCCAAACGGCTAGTGAGACTCATGACAAAAAAAACAACCTAGTAAGCTATAGTTAGAATAAATTATTAAACCTACGAGAGCAGTATAAGGAGAGTTAATATTGCTAGTAACAGCTTATACGTAAGGAATAAGAAAATACCCTCTAAAAATTACACTCCAATGTAAATGACCTGATACATCCTCTACTGGCTGTATTTTAAAATCTTCCTTTAAACATCTTCCCATGGTATGTCCTTTGACTAATCACATTTTGAAAAAAAAAAAATTGTATGGGGATGGTAAAGGTTAAAAGTTTCAAGATCATAGTTTTTGGGTCTCAACCAAATATGTAAATCGGAAATGAAGAGGAAACTAGTATTTTAAAAACAACTATATAACCGGTTAAAGGGTTTAAACCATTTGAAAAGCGGCCAAAGGGGTTGTGGCTTGGGGGGAGAAAAGGGTTGAAAGACATGCAGACAGGCGAGTAATGTTACCAACCTCTCTTTCACTCGGTCAAACTAGCTTAGTTTTGAAAATAGTTAGTCTATCTTCAGTCGTCAAACGTATAGATACTATAAAGCGAAAATAGTTCATTTTTCATTCATTGCACTTTTTTTTTTTGCGAACGATTGAAAGAAAGAGTGAATAAGAAGATGTGAGGAAGCCATTATTGTTTTGGGAAATCATACTACATAATCCTACGCAATGGATACAAATTGGTATGGTGTGTGCGCATGTCACCAGTAAGTATTTTATATAATAAAGAGTTTATATTTTATTTATTTTGCAACCTATTTAGCTTTTATTCAATATGCATAAGTTAAACTACTATTTTATAGTATATATTTCTAGAAAAATATTAGAATGCTATTATTTTTTAACTGAGTGAAATATCTAAGTTATCAATTAAGATCATCTGTTTATGACTATTGAATCAGTGTTCAATGTATATATTTTAAAATTTAAGTAAGCATGTTTAAAACATGGTTTATAAAGTTGAGTTACTTTTTAAGCTATACTGATCAAACTGGTTTCATATATATATTTATTTTAGATATTTATTGACAAATATTTTAGAGCAAGTGAGATTTAGTAAACTATAGCCAATAGGCCTACATAATATAATCCAACTAATTTACGAATTGACCTATCTGACAGCATGAAAATTTCAATAGATAAACTTTCATGCAGTCATACGCAAAGTAATATATTGTAGGTGTTATTTTTTATATAGATGATAAGTACCTAAACAAAATAATTATAATAGGCCTATATTAAAATTTTATCAATATTTTCCTAAAAATATATGTTTATCCATATAATTTAAAAGTTTATACAAATACTGTATTTGATATTCTGTACATGCTATTTATTGAATTTTCTTATTTAAAATATTTCTGCTTAGCCAGGTCGAGTAGAAAAATAGATCAACTAGAGAGTTAGAGCTAATATGTAATTCTATTTTGCCGTGTTACTAGTATTTAGAATAAAGGTATGTTCATTTTTTTTCAATAAAGCATAATACCAATCTAGCTTATCAGGATATTCACACAAACGGCCTCAGAATGAGGAAATAGTCCCTATTTACTTGATGGTATAATGGGAAACAATTTAATGAAAAAAATACCTCATTGAAACCGGGCGTGATTGTAAACACAATCTCCTTCTCCAACTATAAGACCAAACAGCTTCTGACCAACTTATTTTAGGCGTAGCCAACATTACATTGGGGTTGTATCAGTTCTAGTAAAATCTTAATATAAAATTTATTCAAGAAGTGTTAGTAACTATATATATATAGTTTTTGTTTTAGCACCTATTAATACCCGTTCAGATGATACACCTATGTGATAATGAAAATCACGGGCTAGGGATGAGAAGGGTTGAATTTGAGAGAATTTTCACCGTCATTTGCGTGATAAAAGAGTAGCATAGTGGGAAACCATTTAGGAAAAACACCCTCAATACACCAGACTGGGATCGAACCAAGATCCGCCCGTCATCGGCAGTCTAACCTGTTGCATGAGTAACGCCTTATACCATGCAGCCTTCAAAGCGGCTAAAAACAATACTGAAAATGTTAAAATTAATAGCTAGCAGATCCAATGAACAGACAGACTAGACGTCAAGCTCATCTAGCCTCGTTTGCTGGTGATGAGGTTAGGATTCAAACTCAATGAAGGTGAACTGAATTTTTTTTAGCATATGGTTTCCCAATCTCTCTCCACTCAAAATCCAGTACATTTCCTTTATATTCAATCCGCATTTTCCCTACCCTATTAGTGGTAGATTTGTGGGTAGTCCGGGGATGGCTTTTAAGATACGATTTCTATATACAAAAAATGCTAAGAGCTATGTATTTTAAAAAGCCGTGCTGTTTATGTAGAAACATTTCTAATCACACACTTGTAGGACATAAAAGTGAGGAAATAATCTCATAAGTTATAGGTAGTATCAAGCTAAACCTTCTATTAAAAATAAAATAAGTCATCATCAGATATATAGACGTAGCATCAATAACACCTTTCAATTGAAAAACACCCTTATGGCCGATATAAATTTTAAATGTATTGATCCAGTATAGATACACTATAGAATAGATTTAAATTCACCTCAAATGTGTTTGCCTTCCTCCCCATCAGACCCCATCCCCTTATCCTCCAATACCACAAAAAAAAACAACTAAGCGCATCCTTATGAAGACGCGGTGCTTATGGAAATGCGATTTTCTTGTCAACGTGCGTTTTTCCTTCCTCGGAGGATAAATTAGTGGAAAGGTTGATAAAGAGAGAAATGGTCTAGCGAAGGGGGATGGATGGGGGTGGTAGACTGGTGAGGTGGCTGGAGGGGGTCGGGGAAAAAACTGCTGTAACTCTCTCGCCTAGGATTAAACTTGATTTGTTGTTTCGGGGAACGCAAGAGATTTGGGACACTGGACCCTTTTCAAGAGAAAAAGACCCGGGAGTTTTTTTTTGGGGGGGGAGAGGGGTGGATGAGGTGGAAAGGGTGGAAAGGGAGAAAGAGGGCGCTTCAAAAAAACTACTTGAAAAAAAACATGGGTGAGCCTCCCATACCCACTGCCTCGTGCGCCCTTGTCGTACAAATCACGCGTAATTTATGGTCGGATAAGTTTGTTATCATTGAAACCTTAGATTAGCTCTACTCTTCGTTACTTGTTAAGTCGAACATTACGTTTACATGGGCCGTACTGGGGGTATTTCTCTCTCTCTCTCTCACTCTCTACACATGCGCGTTATGAACCATATTAGTTTCATTGCCTCATCATAAAGTTATTAGGATTCCTACGCGCCTACACGTGAAGGTGTATATTACGGTCGATAAGGGATTGTTTACCAAAAGGGGAGGCTGAGTTTTTGTTTTGTCGTTACATTTAGCTTCCAAAACATAAACGACTTACCCACAAACATGTTCACGTGGACAAAGGCGTTAGCTTAGTTAAGTCTGGCTAGACACCGGTGAGTAGGTCAGGGTTCGAATTACAGACGGTAGTACGAAGAATAGTTTTTCTTAAATGCTTTTTCTCTATTCCCCCTCCCCTTCTATTCCTCCTGCAAATACTTGTGTTTAGGCTACGTGCCTCTGTACTAATTATGCCAATGTATTATGGAAGAGGAAGGTACAATTTAAAGAGAGTGTACCAGCATTTCCGTGGAGGGAGAGTGGAAAGCCAATTAGGAAAAGCCACCCTCAATAAACCGGACTGGTATTGAACCCCAAACTCCCCAATCTCGGTAGTCTAGTCTATTGCACCGAAGTGGGTTACATATTTAATTAAAGGTTAAATATGTTAATGATATTTTAGAGAGTATGTATACTCTTTATTGGGTAGAAAGTGACAGAAAAGAATAGTAAAAATCACAAGTGAAAGAATCATCTCCGGTTACAGTTGGTACATCAACAGACTAACGCCATAAGCCGCGTGTTTATCAAAGAGGACATAGGCAATCCTGATGGCCAAGTTTATAACAGAGAAGAAAAGTAGGATTTTCACAAGGTGTGTTAGCCCGTTTTTATTTCAAGGTGGCTGCTGGGATAGTTGATTTTAGAACCAAACCTGCGTCTAGGGCGTCACTTTCGTGTTAGACTGGCCTGCTAAATATGGAATGGAAGGGGACGCTAGAAAATGCCAGTGTTTTTGGAGTTTATATGGCAAAAAAAAAAGTTGTACAAAATAAATAAAATATTGCTCCAGTACAAACATAAAGTTTAATTTTATTCACATGTTGATATCAACAGTTCCTGAAATTCATCATGAGCAAGGCGGAATCAGATGAGAAATTATTTAAATGTAGACAAAAATTTGTCATTAAATTCCAGGACATTTTTGACAGATATTCAAGAAATGTTGAGGTCATCATGTGAAGAAAATTTAATTCTATATTTTTACTGGGGCAACATTTAATCTATTTTGGCCAAAAATATGTTTTACCATAAAAATTGCAAAAACACTGGCTATTTCTCGTAATTTCCTTAAATCCCACCTTAAAACAGGGAAATTTAGCTTTGAATCTTATCGGGTCTACTGAGGGTGTTTTATTACTAAAATATTTTCTCACTTTCCTTCCACACAAAAACGGGTAGATTACCTCTGAAATGTTTCTTTCCTCATCCCCACCCCATCAGAGTAATAATTATATATGTTTATAACCTGAACATGTAATAGAAAGATATAAGCCAACTTATCATATTCTTTTTTAGATTTCCAGATGGCTTAAGTCAGATTATATGGTCCAAATTATAACCTGTTAAACATTGGAACAACAATCTTAACTATTTTTTAGTAAATAAATAACATAAAAGGCGTTACTTCAATCTGCACTATTGTAAAACTCGTGTCACAATAAAACAGGTTCAATAATCTTCTAAATATATTGGTATGGTAATACCCTATTACTATATATTATTTGTGTAGTGAATTAAGCAAGATTTTTAAAATTAAGAGTGTTACTTGTTTATTGGCACTACCATTATTTTTCTTAAAGTTTTTTTTTTGTTCGTGGCCTTCTATATAAGCTGTGTTGTGCAAATTGGTCAGCGAGTCATAAAACATTGTACTACACTGGTCTAAATCACATATGTCAACTGTCCATTGGTAATAATCACCCTTATTCTAGAGGAGATAATTTTTGTAAGAAATTACCTATATACAGGAAGTCCATAAATGGCT
The DNA here is from genome assembly GCA_902155825.1 of Timema genevievae. NCBI lineage: Eukaryota > Metazoa > Arthropoda > Insecta > Phasmatodea > Timematidae > Timema > Timema genevievae. Next base: position 167,357 of record CABFWO010000604.1, on the reverse strand, counting down.
CACTACACTACGAAGCCTTAACAAACTTGTTATTTAATGAGCTATCTTTAAACTGTTTGTGATAAATAATTTCACAGCTCAAGACAGTTTTCATTCAACTAAATGTACTACTAAAGTTCGGTCAATACTTCAGTAAAGCAGATATCTCCTAAAATAACGTTTTTCTTAGTGCTTATTACACGACCATTAGTTGTTTTTTAAGCACCCCTAAAATTTGTACATCTAGCTTATGATAATCCTTTATACTATCAAAGGTTCTTACTGTCGATATATAATTTAGCTACTAACTTATTAGGTCATCAGGCAGCTTAAAGTCTAACAGCTCTATAACATATCAAACAATCGTCAACCAAGCCATTTAATCATCATGGTGAAAAGGAAATCTTTTATAAGTTTTTCAACTATGGCTTAAATCTAACCCGATAGCCTTATATCGGTAATAAATAGCCACTTATCTTCATAATGTTCGCTTAGAAGCAGAGGAAAAAGACATAACTGGCTCTTATCTTCTTATCCGTTATATTCTTAGTAATATTCTTCTAAATTTTTAGTGCAATTTAATTTTTATTAATAAATATTAATTGACAGTACGAGAACCAAAATAATAAACACAGGCCTAAATAGTTATATTTTATCTCTATTTAAGTCAATTGGTGAATGTATGTATACCAATATGAGAGAATTCCTGATTTCATACAAAAGAGCAAGGTCTTGAAAAAAAAAAATCTTGAGCAATACATTTTTACATGAACCACAAGATAGCTTAATGTGCCAGGGCGTTACTACAAACCATTTATTGGGCCAGCAAGTAAGTTAATACATTTAATTATTTTGACTGGGTACGACGATTTTTTTGTTAAAATTCCAAACACAAACCCATTAAAGATAGGCTTATTTAGTATAAAAAATAAATATTCAACACATCAGTCAAATACATAATAGAATCCCAAATAAAGAATATAAAAGTAATTTTACTCAGGTGAGCAATATCTTAAGTCCTCTTTTTTTTCTGTCCAACAGTTCTGACGCCTTGTGAAATTTGTCTCCAAGACCTCTGTTAATGAACCTTTACAACTCTTTATAGCATCGTTAATCCTGTCATAGAAACGTCGAAGTAATCACTGATCAACTTAAACTATATGTAGATTTTTCCAAAAAGTCAGTGAGAAAACTATTAAAAATGTTTTATATAGCACTAAAATACTTAAAAACTTAAACAAATTAAACTTTTTTTAAGGAAAAAACCCAACTATTCCGTTGGTAAAAACTATTCTTTATATATATTTTTCAGTATTGATTAACAGCCAAATAATTATTCTAAAAGAATGCAATTCCATAAGCTTACAACTTAATAAATCCTTTGCTATAGATCAATATATTGTTTTAAAATTAAAAAACACTAGCCCTGTATTTACTGTTTTAAAGGAAGAATAATATGTTATTTAATAATTTCATCTAATAAAATCAATTTTGTGATAACTTTAAATATTTTTATTTAATACTTAATTAATTACTCTATTGCATTAGTAGCTCGAAAGGTAGTTTACCCACTTACTAAAGTAAGCCACCTATCCCTATCTTAAGCTAAGTCTTATACATTCCACTTCATTACACTCTATCTCTTTCAGGTTCATTCTAATGTTACCCATCCATCTGTGTTTAGGTCTTCTCAATGGTCTCTTCCCATTCAGTTTGCCAGTCAGTATCCAGAACAAGGTTCTAGAATCTCCCATTGGTGCTGCATTTCCTGCCCACGGTAGTCTACGAGACTTAATTATCCTAACAATGTAGTGTGATAAGTACAGGGTATGTAATAATCATTATTTAATAGTCTCCACTTCACAGAATCGTCATACATTTTTGAACCAAACTAATTTATATATCTACTATATTTGGGTTAAAATATCTGCCCCTTAAAATGTTTGTTAATCAAGTCGTTAATGACTTCAAAACCTGACCTATCCCAGCTACACTTAAGACCAAATTACCAGCATTAATATCATTAACATCCGCAGTGGTTATAACAGGTTATTAAGTGACAGATTTGCGATTAACTGGATACCGGTGTTAGGGAGGTCAATGTTCGTATATCTGCTGGGTGTAAATGATGTAGTTTTACACGTGTAATATTCCAATTTACCTTTCTGATCCTTTATCATTCATATGCAAGTTAATTTCCTCTGGACTTCATTTATTATTCTTACACATTGTATTGAGCCTTTATCAAATTTGTCCAAACAAGATCCAACACTTTAATTCAGGCAATGGCTAACAAACTAAAGGCCCTGGGTCCAATTCCTTACATGTCATAAAAATGTATCATTGGTGAAATGTGGGTTTAAAGTGATGAATTAACGGTCGGGGGCTGTATGTTGTGTCTGTTCTAGATTTAAGTTAGTCTTTAAGTCATATCATAATCATAATCATCAGCAACGGTTTCCAGCCTTTGGTCTAATCAGCTTAGTAAAACACCTCCATCTTCCTCTATCATTCCACCATTCTTCCTCCTTTAATAGCTTCTATTCTTCTCCTCTCACTTGCACACTTCTGGTTATCTGCTCCTCCCATCTCTTTCTTGGCCTCCACTGCGATATTTACCCTACACACTTCATTGCTATCATTTTCTTTGGTATCCTCTCCTTTTCCATCCTCATTATAGGCGGTGTTATAATATGATAATAGGTCGGTTCAGAAAGTGCATGTTAAATATCTCAAATAAACGAAATTAAATGATTATAACAGTAACAGTTAAAAAAAATATTACTTTTTGTTCTGAGTAACAAGTTACACATTTAATTAATGGTTCTATCGATAAGCCACCCCATAGAATTGAACTTAGTTTCTTCCAAAAGCCTTAGTAATTTTTCTTTAAAACTAAATTACTAAGAAGTCTGTAGTAATATTTCCAAACAAAGTTTTGGAATGTGTAAAGATAAAAAAAAAACCAACATAGCCACAAAGAACCTTTCTTCCCTTTCAAAAGGATTTAGTTAAGAGGTTACCTTCACTTTGATCTATTAATTTTCCTAATCATATTTTTTAAGCCTATACGTGTGAAAAACACAAATAGTGTAATAATGTATTTTGATAGATGGTCAATATATTTCAGTTCACCATGTCATAATACTTATCAAAACTATTCACATTTAATCACGCTAATAAGGCGGGGAAGATCAAGGTAGAATTTGGAGTACCATTACCACCCAGTGTGCTAGACTAGACGAGACTTACACCTTGGTCCACACGACCATCTCATTGGCCATCTGTGTGCTAACCTGCGCACAATTAGCTTTCATTACAGTTCAATAAACAATATCTAAAGGGGGTGGTGAATATGACAACTAATTTGAAATACAACAAATAAATAGGCTACACTTTATTTCTTTTAAAAAAAAGGTCACCCCCTCACAGATACAATAAATCCATCCACCAATAAATGGCGTTGTAACAATGTCAAGCAACCAATTAAAAAAAAAATTGCATGTGTGTGTGTATTTCTCCACCTCTGTTTTGTTAATTTTTGTTTGTTTGTGTATGTGTGTATGTGTATGTCTCTCTCTATTACATGTCTCGATATGGAATTTTTCGTTGTTGATATTGTGTGTGGGATTTTATATAGTCCCCAATAGAGATCAAAACCATTCCCTCTCTCTCTCTCTCTCTCGCTTTCCGACTCGTACCCCTCAAAACCCCCCCGCTCGTGTCCTATTTTCCAACCCCTTCCCACCTCACCCCTAAGCCACCCCGTCCAACTCCCCCGGAGGCCAATCCAAACACTCCCACCGATACACTCACCATCTCTTTCTATATCCTCTCATTTCCAATAGCTCTCTCACTCACACACACACATACAATTTAGAGTACGTGTATATACATCTATTTCCGTCTGCGTTTGTGTGATGTTGTGTATCAGAAACAATCAAACACACACACACACAAAAACACTTTTATTTTTCGAGTTCCCCCCCCCCCCCCACCCACC
>CABFWO010000604.1:89277-163138 GCA_902155825.1 Timema genevievae | reverse complement strand
TTGTTGCTCTTTTTTTTTTTAGATGGGTGTCGATGAAAGAGCGAATTTTTGTCACTACGTCACAAGCGGGCTTCGAAAACGGTACACACACAACACTTTGCGTTTTTGGTTGGCGGGGCTTAGGCTTAACTTTCCTGTTGTGTCAGTTGATCAGTGCGTTTTTATTTGGTGTCGTGATGGTGGTACTATTCGTTTACTTTCGTTTGGATCCACTGGTAAGACTGGTTTTTTTTTCTGTGCTCGTACTTTACGTATCTCTTGAAAGTGCTCGTAATTGTGTTTACTGTTGTCACTGTGTGTGTTTGCTGGTATCTGTAAGTTTGCTTTGTTCTATTTATCATGATCTTTGGTATCTTTCAATGTACTTCCATGAATATGGATATATTTCTCCTTGCCTGGTCTCCAATTTGACTACAACTTTGTCGTATTTATTTACATTATATCTTGTTTAGTTACCGAGCGTAGGAGAAGCTCTGTTAGCGCCAGATTTGTGAGAGCACGCCCGTGGGTAAAAATAATATCACCAATGCGTTACTTTTCTGTTAAGTAGATGTTACCTCTTTGGAATCTCCAGGATGAATGTTTCGTTCTTTCTACGAATCCAGCGTGGTAAAAAGAATCCGAGATGAAAAGGGGAGGGAGGTCAGTTCTTCTCCTCTACACCCCCTCCACCCAACATGTAGCCCTTGACGATGCTCGGACGAATAAATTAAGGCATCCAGGGTAACAGAACTGACGACGTAAGGTCCTGTCGTTTTCCCCCGAGCGTATGGAAGGAGGGGAAGAGATGCTTCTGCGCAGACGCTAGCCGACGCTGGACCAGTTAGGATATAAGCTATACATTGACCCCCCTCATCCGCCAACCGGTTACATCACACGCATACATCTTCTAGTACAGTCGCGTACCCAAGAAAAGTTGGGGGAGAGGGTGACGCTCCAGGCGTCGATGCGAAGACGTATTTCGCTCTTTGTCATACGAGACCGTATGTACTTTTTATTACGTGGACTAATTTATATTCACGCTTCGTGATGTGCTTGAAATAAAAAAAAGCGAAGAACATTTTAACTACAGTGGCGCTGCCTGAAATATGGCGGTGGTTCCTTTTTTTTTTATTCGCTGGCGTGATTGGCACTTGCGTTGAGAGTATGGAGCCTTGTACTTACTGGTATCCGAACCACCTATAGCACGAGAATACTTGAATAATATGGATTATATTGGACCATATAGTCTTCCGAAATGGGAGTTTAATAACTTGTCTTGGCATTCTGGAACAATTTAAGGGCCATATTTATGTTAGGAACTCGACATCTTTTGTCACCGTTCAGTCTATACATCACTATCATTAATTGATCCAATAATATAGGACCAAAAATTTAATTAGTATAAATTAACCTATTTTTAGAGTATATCAACGCACTCTAGTTTACTCTACAGGAATTCGAACATGGCTATCCACGTTATGTGTCAGGCTCCTTAGTTTAATTAACAAGCATTTTAGTACACTTACTAAGTATTTCCTTTATTTTTAACTGTATGTAGAATATTAGCACAGTGAGTGAATGAGTTTTATATCCATGCATTTCAGTAGTGCTAGCCTGTAAAGTTACAGCTCTAAAACATAATTTATTTGTTCAAATAAGACAAAGGACTATCATATTTAACACACATTTTATATAACTAAGGTATTCATAATTTTAATCTGTAATACGTTAACAGTAACTATTAAATAACTAAGAAAATTGAAAGCCCTATTCAAATATATCTTATGAAAGTAAATTTATAATCATATTTTAAAACATTCAAGGGAAATATAAATAATTAAAATAGTTTAGATTATGTAATACATTACGGGACCAAGTAAGTTGCTTTTATTTCATGTTATTAATTTCAACAAATAATATATTAATATAACTACCTTTTATCTAGATTTTTCAAATAAATACCAAATTACTGTACTGACGTGACAGGGGAAGTTCGGTTGTAGTTTGTTTTACTGTTGTGTGTGACTGTAAATTTTTTGTTATTGTTGGATTTTTTTAGATTTCAATAAAATATTAATACTGTGTTAAATAATTTAATTTGGTTTTATCATAGGAAAACAATTAAATACTTTTTTGATGTAGGTCTAATCTATACATTTTAAGTACAGAGCCTCTTAATTTACAAATATTAACATATTTTTATGGATTTAAGCTTATGTGAATTACTATTAAATTGCTATAAGCATATTAGTATTTCTTTCATGTTATAGCTGTTATTATATTGACTACTGCAGTCCTACAAAATTACACTTATTTTAAGGGATGAAATAGTAAATGGATAAGTGCGTCAAAGATTAGTATCTATGTATCTATTTTAAAATAAAATACAAACACGTTATTTAAGTTTGATTTGATAACCTTGTTTTATTGACATTTAAGAAATGTGATATAAATAAAGTTTGTATAAATTTTAATCTTTCCTCACTATGTAAGTACACACTAATAGCACTGATCGATTACACCATGGCCTTAAATTATAAGCTTTATCGTAGTGAAACCAAGCAACGTAAGATTATACCTTTCAGGATAAACCTAGTGAACATGTACAGTACATAAAATTTATATTGTTCCTTTATTAGAAAATACAGTTTCTGTCAAAAGTTTAAGGACACCATGAAAAAAATCACAAAATTCAGAACTTCTATGTAGTTATTTATTTAAAAATTCTAAAAGATTACCAAAAAAACATTTCATTGTTAGTAATCAATGTGACCTCCTTTGTCTCTTTGGAATAACCTCACACGGTCTGGCGTAGAGTCAATCAGCTACCTTCATTGCTCGATGGATACTTTTTGCCACGAAGCAGCCAGATTTTGCTTCAGCACTTCCTTGGATTTAGATTTCCTCTTGGCCAACTTGACTGCCATAGAGTTCCATAGATTATCTATGGGATTAAGGTCAGGTGAACGTGCTGGCCAAGGTAGCATTTCAATGTCATGGTTCTTGAACCAGTCTGTTGTGAAGCAACTCCGGTGACAGGGAGTATTATCAATTCTTCCCCCATTAGAATAGTGAATGATGGCATCATGACTTCCTCTAAGGTTTGCACATATATTTGGCTATTGGCAGTACCATCAATGATGTAGAATTCTCCAAGACCTTCATAGGTTATGCTCCCTCAAATCATCACTGCATCCCCTCCAGCTTGAATGGCAGGTGCAATGTAGGATGGAATAAACTTCTCTGTTAGAGTGTGCCTAGCCTTCACATGTTTATGATATAGCTCAAATCTGCTTTCATCAGAGAAAACACATCTTTGCCATGCTTCTTTCAACCAATTACGCCTCTCATAGCACCATGTAATTCGCCTTTTCTTAGTCAAGTCATTCAGCAAAGGCTTACGCAAGGCTACGTAAGACATCAGCCCAGCATCTCTCAGACGACGTCCTAGGGTCTAAGCACTGATGTTAATATCCAATATATCTTTAACTTTAGCCAAAAGATCAGGTAAGATAGTTCTGTGATCATGTTTAGATGTATACTCTTGATAACAATTTTATACGGTCAGTTGTGATTGAGGTTAGCCTAGGTATACCTTTTCGGGGTGCTTCCATCACAATAGCAATAGTTTTGAATTTCTTCAGAGTCTGTTCTACACAGGTTTACGGCACAAGAATTTTCTATGCCATCTGCCTATAGCTAAAATCACTCTTCAACATACCGATAATCTGCCACTTCACGTCCATACTCAATTGATTTCTGCACATTTTAATTATTTTAAAGGAAAAAACCAACATTTTTAAAGTTCTAAAAAAAATCCACATCTGATAACTAAAAGTGGAGGGAATCAGCTGTTTAACTAGTGCTACCAACTTCTAAGGTTGTGATTTAAATGGCTGTGTCAGTCCCAGATTGATTTTCCGTAAATTTCGAATTCAAGCGAATTTTAGAAAATGGAAATTAAAAAAAGCTTATTTCTGTTTTAGACGCTTTTAGCAAGCCATCAAATTTTTTTTAAATAATAAAATATTAATATCATAAGAAGATTTTCTGGCATGCCTACCAACTTGCCAAAACTCATTGGTCCATGTGCATTAATTCAAGAGTAACACATTTTCCCCCTTTTTTTAAATTTAATTTTTGTATGCGTCCTCAAAAAAGATAAATTGTTATACAATCAGTTCTATGAATAATATAGAGGTCAGATTTGCATTAAAAATCTTTGTTTTTTAAGGGAATTGAGTCACTGTATAGAAATCATGTAGTTTGTCATAAGTTTAAGTAAAAGAGCCAATAATATATTTTTAAGTGGCGTCCTTAAACACTTAAACTTGACAGACACTATCTATTTCCCATTAGCTCAGGTGTATTTACGTAAGTAACACAATTATTTATACATACAGAGAGATCCATATATATACAACTCAGGTTTATTTATGTAAGTAACACAATTTTATATATATTAATTTATATTTAAATATATAGCCATTTATTTTACATGACTCTTAAATAAGTAGACAAATGTTCTGTTGATTGTGCTGGGACCACACATGATTACATTTTAGTATTATTTATATATTAAGATTATGTTTGGATATAAATATACCTAGTCTTACCACTATAACCCCCATATTATTTTATGCTTAAAATTTTATTCTTTCTATTTAAGTATCTTAATAATGATATTCATATTCCTTAAATATATACAAAGCATTGACTTCAAGCATTATATATGTGTTTACAATGTAAAAACAATTTATTTATGTATTAATATACACGCATATATATATAATTCACAAAATTAATAAAGTGTAGGCCAACAATCAGTAGTGTTTAGAATCATAGGTTCAATTCCAAACATACTCAAATAATTTATTCTTTGAAAAATGTAGTCTTCCTCTCTTACAGTTAAGAACGATTAGAGGACTTGGTCAGTTTTAGACTTAATTTATTTTGAAATTCATGTGCCGCCAGTCAATTCACAAAGCGCATATAATATATTCCAAACTAAACCAAGCTTGGTGTGTATATATTCCATATCCATTAGGAATGTATCAATTTTGGTCAAAATCAGTTTAATCTATTGTTTGTCTTGAATATTTACACCTACAAATGCTATAGTAATTTTTATCTGGTGTATTTTTATTTAACTATTTTTAGAACAATATATTATTTTGAGTTAGTTTAGTATAAGAATTTCCTATAGTCACATTACAAAACACACACACACCAATAATTATTAAAATGTTTAGGCCCTTCAAGCCAAAATAATTTTATCTTAAGAAATATAATAATAATAATAATAATAATAATTAATTAACTATGCTCCCACTAAATTTGATCATAATCAATAGAAACTGAGGATCTATTCTACTTGATATCTACTATCTCTCTTATGTATTAAAACATCATAAACATTATGCATTTGTAAATATGGTGAAAACTTCTTTGTATTTAATATAATAAATAGAAAACTGTCACAATTAAGGACAGTCTGGATTATCTGGAAAATGTTTTAGATTGAGAGAATAGGTTTAGATGTATTGCTCCAAATGAGTTTATTTAGCCTGGACCAGAAAGTGTGGGGCCACACAAGTAACATGGAACAAAATGGAACTGAGCCACTTCGATGGCCGAATTGTCTAAGGCACCACTCTAGAAATTGACTGGAATTCTGATGACAAGATGATAGGGGTTCGAAACCTGGCTGGATGTAGTGAAGATGTTTAAATTATTTTTCGTTCTCCTTTTATGCAAATGTGGGCAAATTTTTTCTAAATTCAACCTTTATAATCCCTAAAATATTAGCGTAATTAATGTAAAAGCTTATAACCTGAGTGGGTAGTGAGACACGGTTCTAAATAAAACATATGAGACTGCTGATTAAGCAATCCAACACAATCTTTACACCACTGAATGTTTCACCAATATCAGTATTGTACTTTATGTGTCAAATATATTAATGCTATGCAATTTGAAATTAATACTTTTTAGAAATATATTATCAATTTTTTAGAAATTCGGATAAGAGATAGCTAAATGAATTATAATTAGCTCTACTTTCTTTACATTTTTAAAGCCACTATGGCGTATCATCCGAACGGGTAGTAAGACTTGGTGCTTAAAAAATAGCCATTATTTAATTAAAAAACTTTAAGTGTCCCTTGATAATAGGTTTATGGACTCAAAGCTATATAAGATTGATGTTTTATTTCTGTCAAAGAATTTCAAGCTCCCAATACTTATTCCAAAGTTTTATTAAAAAGCTAAGTATATATTACCAACGTTGAGAATGGTATTTTATTATATTTAATTGAATGTTTTCACCCTTCTACAATAGGCCTAATATAAATAAATATTATATATGCCTGGATTTTTCATAAAAATTGTCCTATTGAAACCAACCAACACAACCAAACTTAACCATCTTGTTTAATCAAGAATATTAGCTAGTGCTAAGCTATCTTTAGCTGTAGTGAAATAAATATATAATATTAAATTATAAAGTTAGTTTAATTGTATGACGGCTGATTAAAAATATTAACATATACTTTAAGTTTTATTTTAGAAAAGCCGACCAACATTTTTCTTATACATTAAGATTTAATTTTAGTCTTAGATCTACTCCTTAATTTTAAATTTTTACAAAACAAGAAATTAAATTTAATATTTATTGTGACTAACAAAGAGATCCAAGTGCATTTTATGAGCACCAAAATAACAAAAAAAATTGGATTATTTTGGTGTTAAGAGTCCTGGCTCAAAATTGTGACGAAGGAAAAAATAATATAATAGGAAATAAAGATGTCTTTGTGGTGGTCAATATATCATATGACTTCTAATTTTATTAATAACCTTTTAATTCTCTAGACATATTTCATTGTGTTTTTAATATTAGGTAAATTTAATTTACTTAAGTAATCGCTATAAGGTTTAAAACTAATATTATAAAAAGACAAAAATACGATATAGATTAATGATAAACTATCCTTTAAATTTGTTGGAAATGCATTTTACAATAGTAGAAAATTTAATATAAAACAAACATAGAAAGTGTAAAAAGATTAACTAGCGATACAAAAACTTTTAGTTCTAAAAGTTTGATAATATATAATTATGATTTATTAAAACCCAAAGATTTGTTTTAACAGTATAAATCCACTGTATAATAAACACCCTTACAAATGTACCCTTTGCTTACCCTGGAATGTGAGCGTTCTACCTTGGCCCATTACACTATGGTCCTATCTTATAAGCTATGTGTATTATTATTTAATCCATCAAGATAGGCTTGCTAACTTCCAGTGAGATAAACTGAGGTTAACTTGAGTTCTGTCATTTTATTAAACTATATTTTTCGTAACATCAACATCTATATTTATGTATTCTTAATTTCAAATTTTGCCTAGTTATGCCTTTGAAAAATATAATGAGTAATATTGAGATTCAAAAATTGAGCAACTAGCTACCCCTCAATTTACCAAGAAATAATATGATATTTATATATAAGAAACAAATTTTTTATCGACCAAATTAAATAAAATATTTTCTCAAATTCTAAATACTTTATTAATTATAGCTCTAATAATATGATCTTAAAATCAGTAAATTTTTGAATGTAGATATTGTTTGAATAAACAATAATTATTTAATTTTTGAATATGGTGAACTTAATAAAAGCTGCTGATAGAAGTCATACTTCATATTGCTGTTGTCATAAACCAAATTTCTTAGTGTGTAGTGATTTTATTTTCTTATTAAAAAAGTAGGAATTTTTTCTAGTGTTTAGTTTATTAAAATACATACCTAAGCACTAAGAAACTATCAATTTAGTTACTAGAAAACAGATATTCCAAATCTTACAAATGGTTAGAAAAATTATCTTTTACTTCAAAACAAAATATAATAAAATCCGTTAATAGTTATTTTAGATAAGTCTTGAATTAAACACACTTCGTTAAACTTATGCTTTATAACTTACTTTATTTATATACAGTAAAACTATTAATGACATAAGCGTAATTAATACTTTTTCATATTATATTATATTTGGACAAAGTTTTCAAAAACTATTTATCAATAAACCACCCTTGAATTTTTCTCAGAACAACAAGTATATTGAGTTATTTTCAAATAAAGCGCTTTCTAAATGCTTATTTTGAACAAAATAGTCTACAGATATTTAAAGAGCTTTGAATTATCTAAAATATGTTATAAAAAATAGTTATCTAGGAATAAAACCATGATTTTACTGATGAGATTTGTCCATATAAAATATAAATATTAAGTTTGTACGAAATACATTTGACCATTTATTTTGTAACCAAATAATTGTAAAACCATTTTTGAAATATGTGGCGGATAAATAAATCACTAAGAATTTTCATAATCTTGATGTTTAAAGTTATTTTGACAACTTTAATTTTTTCACACGAAATAAAAACAAGGTAGATTTTCCACATAGTCAAAATTAAATGTTTTAAAATCTTTATTAAAATAACGTTCTTCAAAATATTTCCAAACGCTTAGGCATATAAAGGAAAATTGTATGGACATAATTATCCAACTCTGATAATATTTTAAGTATAAAAAGAATAATACTCCTTGGATGCCGGCTTCATAAAGCTACAAGTCTACAATTTACAAGCGCATTTACTTGTAATTTATAAGAAATTAGAAAATTAAGTTTCACTAAGCTATGAGTAAACTCTTGTAGCAACAAGCAATATTCTATAGCCTACAAGTGCATTTTTACAAGTAATTTGATGTTTTTTTTCATTAATCTACTTCTACTTCTAACATAAAAGTATCAGTAGTCTATTTAAGAGTATAGGCCTATAGTACAAATCTCAACATAAATGCATAATAATCTACAAATGTCAATTGAATGGGTAATTTTATATAATAATTAATCCTTTATACTAAATTAATAGATAAACCACGAGTGTGGGCAAATTTAGTAAAAGGTATATTATATCCACGAACAATGATATTGTAATCAAGGTGATATTGAGTGAAAATACGATAAAGAAAGATACGGTTTCGAATGAGTTTTTAGATGATGAGAAAATATTTCCAGCTAAAAGTCATTATTATTCTAAGTTTCTTGGTTTTGTAAAAATTAAATTAAAAACTGAGCCTTAAATACAACGTAAATTCACATAATAATAAACCCCAATACATAATTATATTTTGTTTCGTAGCCCTGCTTAAATAATACAAACAACATCTATTTATGTGTCATAGTTTTTTTGAAAAACTGATATTTGTTGGTTTTAACTGCATCTGCCACAAACTAAATCTCATTGGTTTATGTACTATAGCTTCAGTTGTTATGACAATAGGGGAGCAATACTGTATTAATATTTAGCTTGTAGATTAAGCCAACAACTTGTAAAAGTTTTCACCAAGTGCACTAACATTTACAAATCTAATTTATTTATTTATGAAACTCTTTGTATTAAAGAATAATAGAATAAAACAATCCATTGTAGCTTGAAAGCTATAAGGTGTAAATGGTAGATCTACGATTTTTTTTAAACAGGCCACTCAAGCCACAGGTATTCTAAAGTAAATTTGTCAAATGTTTAAGAATCCATGAACAAATTGTTTTGATTTATATTACAAACAAATGTAGCTATGTAAGTACTTTATATATTACAAACAAATGTAGCTATATAAATAGAGGAATATAGCTAATTATGTACTCATAAGCTTCTTTTAAAAAATATTTTGAAATTGAAAAATCAATACTACAGGCATATTGTATCAAATATGACTTTTAAAACTAATAATATTGAGTAGCACACATTCCACGGTAATACAAGCCTAATAATAAATTTGATCCATCATGAATGTAAAAAGTATATTATTGCATTGATTTTTAAGTTTTAAACTTAACCAACTTGAAAAAGAGATCATTTTAGCTTATTAAGCTTTGTGTTTCCGTTTAAATTGCATATATAGAAAATAATGTTAGGTCTCATAAGAAAATTCAAAATAAATCCTTTTGAAATTTCTTACATATGGTAGATTATACTATTGATTTCAATTATATATTATAGTTTGTGCCGAGCTTAGTGATAATAACGTTTACTTGGTGTTTCATATGATATCGGTTTTTATGTATGTGAAACACAGCTACTTCCAAGTTATGAATTTTATAATATATTACAAAATGTATATATTATTATATCCAGTAAATTTTCATACATTATATAAGAGCATGTAGACTAAAACCCAAAATAATTAAATTAATGCGTTAAATAGTGCTCCACACTAGTGCCACAAACACTAAGCTGCAGTTAATATTTCTTCTATATATGTTTCTATTCTCACTCCGTGAATTCTTGACGATGAGCATCAATAATTCAGCTCAAAAATCACATTTCAATTAAAAATCACTATATATATATATATTTATTAAATTTGGTATAAATGTTTTATAAATATTTCTTTATAATGTTTGGATGATTTTAAACCTAAATGATTATTGATTTAAATTTTTGTGTAGGAAAATAATGTTTTATTATTATTTTAACAATTTGTTTTTGTCGATAGATTAACAAAATAAATGTAATTTTTCTTTTAGTAAAATTTAGGGTTTATTGTTTCATGATTATTTATAATAATTTATCATTTAACTTTTTATCAATTAAAAATTGTAAATAAGATATGGTAAATAGCCTATATATTTGTCGTAAATTTATAGCATTACATAAAAATAGTTTTGCAACAAAGTAAAATAATTTTGTATACGTAAAATTATTTCAAGTGAAGAAGTATTTTGTAGTTATTGATTCAATCAAAAAAACAATAAAACGTTTTTCCAACTTTTCTTTACTTACCTAGATAATTTTATGACAACCATAAAGAGATTCAAGTAAATTATTTCAATACGTATAGTCATTTTATTTTGTTCCATAATACATTTTTGACAGTAGAATAATAAACAAAACTTTTATTTTAACAATCAAAAAATAAACATTTCTGTTGTTTATCAGTAAATGAGATTGCGAAGCCGATTTAGAGTTTGTTCATATTTTTTAGAATGTAGAAAAATTATATACAAATAAATCTACGAATCAATTTCAATGAATTTTCAAATCGTTCTTGTTTATAATATTTTATCTTAACATTTTATCTAATTTCCATAAATTAATGTGATTAATGATATTTCGATCATATTTTGTTATATTATTTATGCAGGCCTAAATATTAAAATCAAAATGTTAGTTTAGAATAAATAATGTAACAAATATAAAAATACATGATATCGCATTAGTTTAGCCAAGAATATTTATAAAATGAGTAGAAACTGAACTATGCTTTTATTAAAAACTTTATCAATTGATAAAAAAATGTGTTATATTTAGGTAGGTTTGAATAGGTTTGCCGAAATCTGATCAAAAATGGTACTAGAATTGTAAGCTCTATACATAAAGACAGATATTTATTTATTCTAGAACTGATTACGAATAAAATAGTATAAACACTTAAAAATATAGTATTCAATCTTATTTTTTAATCGATGTCTAAATTTATAATTTCTGCTTCCATAGATAATGTTTATAACTGTACACTAAATAAGTGGTATTAAATCTGGGGTACATGATGACATTTTAGGTGGTGCGTAAAATTATATATATGTACAAAACTTAAAATATATTAATCATTTAAATATTTTTGATATGTTTATATTATTTATATTAGATGAAAATTAAAGAATACCTATGGTTTGCATTAGGAACCAACAATTTTGAGGGTACAAAGTATTAGAGAAATTAATCTGGAAGTATTCGAAGAAGATAGGTTGAAAATCACAGCAAAAAATAATACAATTTAATAAACAACGTAATTTTTTCTACAGTGCTTAATACATTTTATTAATGTGAATTGAAGACTTCGGGCCAGTTTCATAGTCAGATTTAATACGCCTAAAGTGCGAGTCGATACTAAATACAAGAGGTCACCTACCTAGACCAAAATGGAATGGGCCAGTTTCGCATATGACGTCTTGTATTTAGTATAACACCGCACTTGAGGCGTACTAATTCTGACTATGAAACTGGCCCTTTGTTTTGATACAAAATGTACGCCTCATTTAAGTAGATCATGGTAAGATACTAAATCTATTTGCTACGTTGATATGTGATAGTGAAGAATAATTATTTTTAAATGAATGCCTCTTTTAATTAGGTCTAATATCTTTAAATTTAATTTCCGGTATTTGTACTTGCTCAATAAGTTAAATTAAATTTCAAATTATCAATTTATTGGAAAATAATTCAATTTTATAAAAAAAGATCTAAAATTAAATGGGATATATTCATGGTACGTCCAAGTTAAAATAGTAAATGTCTTATGACTTTACTTTGTATTTGCACAGCAACACAATCATTAAAAAAATAAATAAGGGTGACCTGGCGGTCCAGAGGTAAGGTGTCAGACTTCTGTGTTGGGGGTCCGGGGTTCAAGCCTCGGTCCTGACACAGATATATCTGATTGCCAAACAGTTCCTTCACCTCTGACAAGACGTGTATTAATCACAACTTGTGAATGTTTGGAATAACAGACCTCCACCGTGGTTCGGATTCCACGTTAAACTGTAGGTCCTCCATTTCAATTCACAATCACTCTTATCATTATACACTAACGTAGGTATGTATAGCTCGAAAGGATAGTAAGACGCGGTGCTAATAGTAATAATAATAATAATAATAAATAAAACATAACATTATGTTTAATAGTACATATTTAAGTAAATAGGCTAGTAAGTTTCACCTATGTTTTGGCTTAAATACTTTATTTAATAATAATTACTATGTTGATATTAGTCAAGAATGACCAGCAATATAGAAAAGTTCTTATACAAATTGTTTCGTTAAGTGTTACTCTCAACATTTGCGTTAATTTTTCCAGGAAATAATAATATTAAATGTCATTAAATTATAAATGATTTTGATTTAGAACCTATTTCTTAAACATTACATGGTTTATGTCTGAATATTATTTTAGTACCATAGTATATAATTTTATGAATAGGCCTATATTATTATTACTCATATTATGTTGAAACTAATTATTTTGAAGTTCCTTAAACAAATGGATTGAAATTGTTTTAAATACCTAAATCATAACTTTCAACAATGATTGATTTTATTAGGACTTTAAAACATAAGTTAATAAAATTTGATATAAATATTAGATTACCTAAGGTCTTAGACTCATTGCTTTTTTATTTCGTATTTTAATTGTAAATTACATATATATAAAAATTATATCTAAGCTGAGATAATGTTATCATTCTTGGTAAGATAGCCTTGTAAATATTTTTTTCAAATATCAGTTTATTTCCCCAAGAAAATAATTTCACATACCTAATATTATCAATAATAAATCAATTATGAATATTCTTATGCTACATTTATCTAGAATTATATGGGTTTAGCGGACATATAAACAAGATTAGCATTTAAAGTAGGATTCTGATAAGAAAAAATTTAGGAAATGGAAATGCGTTTCTTTTTGGCGGTCACCTTTTATGCAATTTTACTATTTTAATATAATCCTTTCAGAGGTATGGAGACGCCAAATGTGACATCTGCAAATAGCATTACTTTAAGTACGAACATATGAAATGAGTATCAATATATTTTATGATTGTTAGATATAGTTTTTCTAACAGAACTATAATATATTTCAAAATGATAAAGAACATTTGATCTTGGTAAATTATTTGCATTGTATATAGACCTACCTAAAACCAGCGAAAATACATTCATAGCATAATTTAAATTCATTCTAGAATATAGATTTGAGCACAATGGCAAAATTATTGTTGACACTAGACCTTTTAGAAAAAATAGTTCAATATATTTCACTATCAAATAAATTTATTTGTAAAGGATGTATTGAATCAAAAATATTAAACTTAAATATTTAAAATTAATAAAGATGTAGAGAGTTATTGCAAAAAAATTACCAATGTTTGTTTCACTTCATAAACTGAATTAAGTCCAAGCCTTGTAGCAACTCATTAATATTTGACGGATAGGTCATTATCTATTCATGAATCCATTTAGCGTATTAGAAAATTTAAAAAAAAATTAATCATTGACATTGGAATCTAGCTTGGGACCCCTGGATTAGTGCCTCATTGTTTTGGCACTAGCCTATCCGGGATATATCCATTCTCTCTGAGTTATTCTTCACTCATAATGAAGGTGTTTGAATCATCGGCTACTGTGAGCTATCATTGAAACCTCAAACTCGTGAGACTTGGATCAATTAATAATTTAATTGGCCTATCCATACGTTAGGAAGTAATATACTTTTTAATCACAAACTGAACTAATAATTAGGTGAGCATTTCTCAACGTGCAAATATTTTAAATAACATCAATTCTTTCTGATTTGTACGAATATTTATTGTCATAGTTTTAATATAATGTACAATCTTATATATTATAATTCTACATTATAATAACAAGAAATGTTCAGTTGATACAATATATCCATGATTGTAGTTTAGTATTTTCCAAGCTACTAACTTTTTCAAAAAGATAAATATTCACACTCAAAATGTTTCTTACACAAAATCGAGAAAATCCTATATGATATTTATCAAAATAACAATAGGCCATTTAATACTGGATAGAGAGTGTATCAGTATTTTACTTAGTTCAAAATATTATTTTAAACTTATATATGTATATATTATATATATACATCTATCTTGTGTTATTACATGTATACATATTATTGAAGATAGGGACCAAAATGACATCATTTCGGGGGGTTAATACTAAAGTAGTATTTATTCGTTAGTAGCTTGTTGAGAAAAAAATAATCTCAAAAATTAAAGTCGAATAGACACAGGTTCTAAATATATATCTATGAATATTTTCCAACCATTTTTGACGGTATTAAAAGATATATTAAATTAAAACTAATATATATATTCTCATCATATCTCTGAAACTTAACTAAAACCTTCATTATCGTTTGAAATTAACTATAGCATATTATAAAATATATTGCATTTAAGTATATTTTTATATATATTATATTTTCTATACATCAAGGAAAGGAAATAAGGCATTAAGAATAATGTAGATACATTTTAGTGGAGGGAGAGTGTAAAACCATTTAGAAACGAACACCTCAGTACAACTTGGAATATATTTAAACCCTGACTAAGTCATTAGTTTGCAAACAGAAACTATGTAAAACTGATGCCTTGGTCCATGTGTCTTGCTCTGATGATCATATAAATATATTTACAAAAATGTAATATACATACAAAATAATTAGAATGTTACTATTTTTATTATTTCATTTTATAAAATATATAATATATGTATTCTATAAAATACTTATTCAAAATATTTTCGCTGTCCACGGCCAAACTACCATTTCAAGCGTCTGTTGGGTTTTTGGTCAACTTAAACGTTGCTCTCATGAATGTGAAAACTCGTAGCAGTGACGCGAGGAGTGCGACCGAAGGTAGGCCTAAAATAGATCACTAGACGAAGCGTCGAAATACCGATGAAGACGCGGCAGTAAGACGCAGGGATGCCGGCCATAGAATATAGGCCTTACGATGGGGGAGAAAACCTAGGCCCTTTACAATTATATGATGTTTATGTACTTAGTTAAGTAGAAACTTCTGGACTGAAACCACGTTTAAGACATTAAAAGGTAAATTTAATTTAATTTTCTACTTTCTACCTTCCATTGTCGCAACAATTTCTTAATATTCGCTATGAAAATCCTACAGTGGAACAAAACTATTTTCTAAACATTAAAAATGTTTTGATCAAATGCTGATATTCTCAAAACAATTAATTTTCAATAACTGTTTAGAGGATGATTAAACTTAATAACTTATTTTTCGCAAAGAGATAATTATTACTGGTTTTAAAAATTACCAAAGTACGTAACTTAGTTCAATTCCTTTCCGCTTCCCTTAACGTAAGAATTCATTAATGTTTTCAAACGATCTTTACATCTTCAGACATTTTTCTGTACCCAGTTTTATATAAATATCTTAACTTAGTAGTTTGTTAGAAATATAAGTAAAAATATTTTTTATAAATTATTTAAAAGAATATTTAATTTAAACATATTCTTATAAGAGTGATCAAACTATTTAGAAGCTTGATTTCAGCTGGCACTGAAGAAAACATAATATATTTTATAAGAGTTAGCTTAGTTATTAAGTTAGAAAAATCTATCGAAGGGAGTGTAACATTACAATTACAATTTCCTAAGATGTTCTAATTTATAGGTCCTAATACTCATTTAATAAACATCTAGTGCTAGGTGTATAGCATTTAAACTTATGTCCTATGTCAAGTTAGTTTGTATGTCCTGGTATATAATTAAGAGATAAATATGGTTGGGTGTATAAAATGGCATTTAATGTATTATGTTAGTTTGGTTTTTAAGCCCACGTACTCATTTAATGAATATCTAAGTTTAGGTTTGTAAGATTATACGTATTGTACTAAGAAATTTGAGTTTATAAAATCCACTATCATCTAAAAATATAAGAGATGGTTTTGTAAAATAACATTTATCTTTTCAATGTAAGTTACTTTGTAAGTATTTATATTAAAATAAATAATGTATTGGGCAGCATGTTAAAAAAATTAAACCTTAAGTTGTCTGATAAGTTATTTTGTAAGCCCTGCTACTCAATTAGTATATAATATTTTGTCAGTAAGGCCAGGTGGGTAGCAAGTTATGATATTTACTGAGTAAATATAAAGAATCAAGGGTTGAGCACAAAATATTGGACAGAATATAAAATATGAGCTTAATTTATATGTCCTTAAATCCAATAATTTATTTTTAAAAATACGAGCTATTTCTGTGAACTGTATTATGTATGACCGTTTATCCCATTAATAAGTATACAGTGTCTAAACCGAGTTTGTCTTTTAAACATATGTACTTTCCTAAAACTAACTGCAAGTCCTGCATCCCAGTAATTAAATATATAGCCAAAGGCCCGGGTACATAATTCAATCCTACTTTCCTTGGATCGGTTTGTTTGCGATTTCTGATAAAACATTAGTAAACAATCTGCGATGGTATTTGGTTAGTAATAATAGGCGTACTATCTTAAGCCTACTATTCAGCTAGTACACATCTGGAGAATAGGCAGTTGGAATAGATTTTTAGTGATAAAAGTTTTGTCCTACGCAATTTTTGTTTATAAGTCGTATGCAAAAACATTGTGAGTATAGAGTAATCTTTAAAAAGCTTTGAAATGCTAAAAAATAATGTAGCTGAACTAATATTATACTTAAAATGTAAACAAAGCAAGTATTATAGACCAGTAAACATATCTTTGATTCAACCCTTTAGGCCTATATTGTAATCAAAATTCTATAAACGTGTTTTTGTTTATTTTTAATAGAATATCAACTTCATAATATAATGTACCCACGTATTCCCATACATTCATATAATTAGACATAGTTAATATAAGGTAGAAAGAAAGCATATATTACTTTGTCTTATACAGACAATAACATTTTAAGAGGAGTTTCTTATGTAGGCCTATAGTAGAAATTCATATCAAATGTTCAGTTAATTCACAATTTTAATAAATAGCTTATTCTCAAATATATATATATGTAGTAAGACGCGGTGCTAATAATAATAATAATAATTTTCAAATATAGGTTGCCCTTGGATAAAGTTGAAATATACTAATAAGTCTATCTCCAATACATACTTACATTTGGATCTGAACAAAATTTCTTAAAATAATTTATGAAAAAGTAAAATTTAGCTAACTTTAACAACCTTTAACTCAAATTGTCAATATCAATAATAATTAAGTTCAAGGATGTATAGGACTATATCTAGTATTCCTTAAGTAAATATAATTATTCATGGCTATGATTACCTATTATACAAAATTATAAGTTTTAAAAGAGATTTTTTTTTTTTAAAGAATCTGAGAGAACTTCCAATAAAAAAATATCTGAGTGCAAGGACTGTCGCCTTCATGAAGAAGTAACCTTTAAACACCAAATCAAATAAACCAATATCTAACCACGAAAAAATCCCTACCGATATTTCTGAGTCGAACTCGCCGTTTCAAATGCCACCACTGATTTCTTCATTCCCCACTTTTTCCTGAAGGTTTCAATCGAGTTTTTGTTGTTGTTGTTGTTGTAATTATTTTGTTTTGTTTTGATTTCGACTCTATAGGACATTCGTCTCCACTAACCTTTCCTTCTCTTTCCTGTACTCTTGGGTGAGGAGTTAGAGAGAAACTGTTTTATTTTTTTCAGCGCGAAAGAACGGAAAAGAGAGATAGAACAAAAATTGCTGAATGAGTGTGATTTGTTTTGGAATTGGAGCTTATTGGAAGTTTATGAATGGACTATTAATTTGTGGGAGGGCTAAGTTAGGGAGGAGAGGAGTAGGGGATTTGTAGTATATATTTTTTTGTTTTGTTGAATTCAACTTTTTTATTTTTACCGCATACATTTTCTACCATCTTTCTTCATAACTATTTGTCACGTGTTTCTGATTAGCTTATAAACATAATTTATTAAGGCGCGAAAAACAAAGAAGGAATGGAAATGTGAGCAATGTGACACTTTATATTGGATCAATAGGGAATGTGCTGTAAAAAATGAAATAAACACGTTGTTCTAAATGTGTTTCTTTTACTTATATACAAAAACTTGTATACATTTATGTATTAAATATTTGACCATATTTTAATTTCGTTTAATTTTTTTTTTAAAATAGGCTATTTAATTTCTATTAGAGCTTGACTTAGGCCTATTCCTAAAAAAAAATTTCCACACATTTTAAGTAACTAATTGAATGCCTTAACTAATATTTTTTTTATAATATTAAGGTACACAGCCAGTAAGGTGTACTGAAGATAATTTTGATACTCTCCACTATTCCTTCGCGCAGATACGCGTGTGTGAACACTTTCTCTAAATTCACTCCTACTCTTAAATCCCTAGTACCTATAAGAGGACTCATATAATTATAATCAAGTTCGAAAACACATAAAGTAATATCTTGGTCATTTTATAAAAATCAATATTGGCCAATCTCATAGTTTTATTTTTAGGATGTACTTATTTGAACTCCATTCTATTTATCAATACAATATCAAAATATTTGATGTTTTACAATAAGTGAAAATTAAAAACACAAATATTAAAATAAAATGAATGGTGTGTATTAATATACAGAAGCAATAGAATAATTTACAGAAAAAATAGTTTTTATTTATTTTTATAACTTATTAGCATTTTTAATCGAATTTTGATTATTTCCTCTTTTTAGTGTTGACGACAAATTTTGTGTTTTATAACAGTTGTGTTTTTTAAATATATTTACTTTTAAACATAAAGAGTTTTAACAGTACCAATATGTATTCTAAAATTAAAACAATATCAAAGTTAGAAAAAAAAATAATTTCTAAATCTTTATTTTAATATTAGGCCTAGCTAAATTATATTAAACACTCCAAAATATATTATTTGGAAATAGGACAGTCAAATTAGGATTTTATTTAAATAACCTAATATTCTTACATAATATGCAGCTTCATTAGTGTCCAAAACACCAAAATGAATTCAAACGTTTCATAAATGTTAAAAAAAAAAAATAATTATAGTAAGTTTTCAAGGATTGGTTACATTAGTCATCCTTATATTATTTTTATTCTCTCATATCTAATAATCCTTTAATGTTGAAAAATATGACTATAATGTGTGGGCTTTCAGGGTTTGGGGGGGGTAGAGAGGTGAGCTTCATAAAATGTTTGGCATTGCTTTCCGTAGGGGTTCGCAAATTGTATGACTAGAAGTGGGGAGTTGGGGGAAATGTATATTCCACTGTGAAAAATACATTTTTTTTTGATGAATAGTCTCCCTCCCTATACTTGTTACCCTTTTTTCACCTCCTTAAAAATATGGGGGTGGATATCTAATCGTTTTAGTGAGCTCAAATCCAAACAGGTTTTGTCCAGGTACAAAAAAGCGTTAGAAAAAAAAATCTGTTAACACATTTGTTTTGTTCTTTACTTACATACAGGATTTTTGGAATAAAAAAATAAGAAAATAATTTATTACCAATTAAAGTGTCGAATGGGTAGAAGTTTTATCATTTAATAAAAGTAACTGAATATATTTCTTTATTTTGATATCTATTCCTCCACACGCATATATATAGGTCTATATATGTTGACCTATAATTACTTATTGATATATTTTATATTTGTTTCTCCCCATATATAAATATAGGACCACATATTTTTTATGTATACATAACTTCTCATAAATCTATATATTATATT
The DNA here is from genome assembly GCA_902155825.1 of Timema genevievae. NCBI lineage: Eukaryota > Metazoa > Arthropoda > Insecta > Phasmatodea > Timematidae > Timema > Timema genevievae. Next base: position 142,806 of record CABFWO010000604.1, on the reverse strand, counting down.
CACATATATGAATAGGAATAAATACAGAAAGTCATGTATATATAATATATATATATACATAATTATATGAATATGAATAAATAAAGAAAAAATACATAGGCCTATATATACACCCATATCTATATATATTTATTTATACATAGGCCTATGTATCATATGCATATATGTGTATAGGGCATATATATATATTTTTTTTTTTGTAAATTACTTTCCTTGGTCATATTCAGAAACACTAGGAGAAGTGGTAGTCCACGCCTTAATCCACAAAATTTTCCCTAACCAATATGCCTGCTCCTGTAGGACAAAGTGATTTATGGCAAATATTATAATAATATAATTTGGTTGAGGTCTGTCTTCATTCCTCGTATCCTCTTCCACGACCGATTCAAACAATGAAATAAAAAATATATGTAACCACATAAAAATTACCTCTTTTTTTTTTTAAAGCTCTTGGCTAGCGCGAAACTCTTTCAGTTTATGACGCCTTGGGCACCGTAATGATTTATCAACAACTGTCCTCCACGCTACCCTCCTCTATCCCCCCACATTTGTTGGTCATCTTGTGACTCTCTTTTCCATGCCTCCCCCTAACCTTCCACTACGTAGATCCACCTACATACCCCTTATTTTTATCTCCCCCTAACTCCCACATCTAATTTTATATTACTGTTTTGTGATACATTCACAGCTTGTAATGACAAACTTTTTACCTTATAAGTAAGATAAAGTTAGAAAACCGAGACAAAAAGTAGGCCTAAATAATTATTATGTGGTTTATAATCAGTTATATTTCCTGTCAGCAAAGATTTACTCCCCGTTTTTATATTCTTGTGATTCATCTGATCTTTATGGAATTCTTGATGGACGTTACCTTAAAGGAAAATATTGGCATTGGTGGTAATATTACCAATAAAACTCGTCTTCTTCAAATCTTTGGCCTGTACTTAGTTAATTTTTTTTTGCTATAAGATCTCAAAAGCGGTGCTTAGAAAATATAGGGGTTCTAAGGAGCCCACGAGGGTATTTACAAAAATGGAAAACTAGAAAGACGCACAAAAAGGAAGTAAAGTTGTCTTCTATTTATTTTTTTCGCAACATGTAAAAAATCCCTTCTCACTCACTCCTTTCCTCTCATTACCACAGCAACTTTCTACAACGTCCTTTAAAGTTATCATCCCCTCTCTCTTTCCCTCTCTTCCTCTCACTCCCTCTCTCTTACTCTCTCTCTCTCTCATTTTAACCACAAGGAGGTGTGTCTTCGTTCTGTGGTGGTTTTATTTTTTAGCTCATCCCTTTCCTCTCACCCTGCAATTCATTCCAAAAAAGGGGGTGGTGCTTTTGAAAAAAAACATTTAGGGTGGTTTACTTTTTTTCAAGGTTAGGTCATGCCCCTTATAAGCCCCGCCTACATACCTACCCCCTTTTAGAATTACAATTTAAAAAACACTTCAACCCCTTCCTTCCTCCCTCCCTCCCTCCTTCGTTTGTTGCGAAAAGTGTAAGTCATTGAGACTTCTTTTATTTTTACATGCAAGGGGTTAAGCTACGAGAGAGGGATGTATTTTAAGGGATGATAGAGAAGGAAGGGGAGAGTTTGTTTATTATCTAGAAAACTCTAATGGCTTCCACCCGGGCTCGTCTGTGTGTGTGTGCGTTTGTGGAAATTAGCAGTGAAAAAGATCATGGACGCTTCGACTGACGCCTGCGCAGAAGTGAATCTGATCCTGGCAGAAACCCCACCCACCATTTCTTTTATTTTTTAACCAAGCGTTGGTTTCAATCCCTCAGTTAAACCACACCCCTTTTACAAAATTCTTTCCTGGTTTTTATATCCTCCCCCAAACCCCCTTTAAAGAGAGTCCACGTGTTTTTTCGGCCATGCTTGTCGTTGCTATTAAAGCTAGGGTTTCAGAAAGAAGGGGGGGTTGACGGGGTAATTGTAGAGGGTTGCAAATTAAATTCAGCGAAGAGGGTAGTAGGAAACAGAAGGCTTGGAAGGAGTGAGAGGGAGCGTGAAAAAACATGGCGGTTGTAAAAATACAGTCCCTCCCAGGCGACGCCCAGCGTCGGTGGGCGGGGCTTAACTCATCGCGGTTGTGTTTCTTTTGCGTTTTTGTTTTTAAGAGTCTGCGAACGTCTCTCTTTCTCTATTCCTCTTAAGAAGAAGGTTTTGGATTGTGGAGAGTTGGAGGGGGAAGGCGTAAATTAGGGTAATGTGAGAAGTGAGAGGCGAGAGAACTTTTTCTAAACAAAACTGTACCTTATGAATACACTTTCTGTCTCTTTTTGTCTTGTTTTTTTGGGGGGTGAAGGGGAAACGGGGTTGAAGAGATGGTTTCGTATAGCCCCGTATAGCCCTCTACATAGCGTCAGGGAGACCCTTTGCGCCTGAATATCCGGTGCAACGGTGGGAAAAAAAGAAAAATAGATAGGAATTAAATTTAGATTTTGGTACACATTGTTGTATTATGCCAGCTCTCGTTCACAAGGGTTGTACCAGCCAGGGTGTGGGTTGGAATTGACATACCCGTGGCTATTCCGTTCTGAAAAAAATTAATGTCTATTCTCTCATTCCAACTGTTTTCATGTTTTTGTGTGTTTTTTAGACCTAGAACCTACGTGATACTACGAAGAAAGATCATATATACTTTTTTTTATCTATATGTCTAATTTTTTTGGTACCTATTATTTCTGAAAATCACTGATTGATATATAGCTTACTGGTTTTTTTTTGCCGTCAAGTTCAACTTCACGAGTCTTTTTACTACAAATATTTTTTTTTATTTAATTCAAATCACCTCTATCTCCACTTCACGTTTTTTCTATTGATGCCTATGGGGATTAATTTCATTTAATTTGGTAACAATGAATATCAGGATTATTTTCATATATTTGTGTTTGTTTTGGTGTCAAAAAATAGGACTACATGTGTTTGATTAGGTGATAGCTGGGGAGTAATTTGAAATATTGGTTTATAGTTGTTTACAATATGAGATCTTCTGAAGTTAAATTATCAGTTAACTAAATAAGCATAAAATGATAAGTAAATTTTACATGGCATTATTTTAAAATTAAGTTTGAATTAGAAAGGTTAATAAAATAGGCCTATTATTATATTTCTTGTTAGGTATATATTTTTAAAATATGTTTTAGTAATCAATGTAATATTAAATTATAAATTGTGTTGCCTAGTTACTATTAAATATTAAAATTATTGGCGTTCTCTATGTTGAGAAGTAGGAATTTAGTATATTGTAGTATTAATTCTATGTGAGCTAGAACTTTAATGCTTCAGAATAGGGCTTAGTGATAATTATATATTTAAGTAGGCATCTTATTATATTATATAATATTAAATCTTATTCTTTATTTAATATATAGGCCTAAATTTCTAAATAAACCATCCGTCTTTAACTTAATTTTACAATATCAATTATTTGTTGAATTCTACTTTAAATTAAATATATATAATTATTATAATATTGATTATTGAAATTATTTATTTAATTTAAAATTGTCCCAAGCCTGTATAGTATATCATTAAAAATGATCACGTTTGATGAATTATTATAACCAAGCTTATAGTTAAATATCTATTTGGCTAGGTACTTTTTATGGTACAAGATTGCGAAAATAATTTTAATTTCAACCCTTACTTTTCAAAGATTATTTTTCAAAGTTTGCCAATCAATCGTAGTTTTTTCTTTAAAGAAAAACTATTTATTAGCTTGATCATCATTTTTGTGGCATGAAAATAATTATTACCAATCTAATCACGTGGTGTTTGGGATGAATAGACTATATATTTGATTGAATCAATCTTAGCAAACAGCACACATTCTATATAAGTATTTACACGCTTATTAGGTATTGTACATTTTATTTTTTAAATTTTAATTGGGCTTTATTTAATGGGGATCTTATAGCTTTATATTACATCATCCTATAAATTTGTAGCCTATTGATAATATATATTTTATTTCTAAATAATGGGAGCATACAAATTAATGTTTTTAATTTTAACAGAGTTATTTTCGTATGTATAAAGACTAACTTAATCTACTAGCCATAACAAAGCTAATTTTCAACAATTGAAAAATAATGAAATACTTAGATTTTGTCATAGTTCTAAAAATAATTATCTACATAATAATAAATTATACATCCAATGGTGTATCTTAATAAAACATATTGAACTAAGCTAGAATACTATTATTTGGTAATTTGTGCTGTATGAAATTCATTTTACTACATTTCTAATTGTTTTACTCTTATTAAATTTAGTACAGGAACTATAATAGTATATTTTTGAAGATCATTAATTATACTCTGAGTATAATTATAAATAATCTGTATATGGATTACAAAAGATTCTTTTTCATTCAAATAAATACTCAATATTATTCCTGAACGTTAATATATACATTATATAGCAAATGCTACCATTAAGAAAATATTGAATAATAGCCACCTATATAAATTTAATATTCTCAAATTATTATTAACTGTAGAGTAGGCGTATACTTTTTTATATAATTCAAAAAAGTTATTTGATAAACTATTACATTATTTTTTCATGAACTTATTTTAACTTAATGCCACATGTAGTTAACATATTGAAAAATTGAGCTCTTAATTAATAATATTTAGCACCGCGTCTTACTACCCGTTCGGTTATACGCTATCTTAATTAATAATTTAATAAAAAGGACATAACGTTCTATCAATTAGCTTTAATTTATTCTTATCTCTAAGGAGGTTGGTTTGGTAGTTTTCAATAATACCTCAATGATTAAGAACAATTGAACATAAAAATCAAATAGCTTATGACACAAATATTCTTTAGCTCTCACATAAGTTTAAACATCTATTATTTTATTGTAATTACATAATATATCAGAGTATCTTAATAAGTATTATATTATTCATAATAGTTTGAATTCTAAAATTAAATAACTTTATAATAAGATATATTTATTTAATCCCTCAATTTTATTTCGATTGTCAAAATATTTTTCATTATAAAATTTATAAATAAGCTTATTTTAATAAAAAAATATTTAGAGCGTAACATTCTAACAGTTCATCGCTAAGTTAAAAAAGCCTTTGTAATAATTATTTCTTAACTGGATATTTATAGTATCATTAGCTTGTTAGATGTAAAGTAGCCAATATTTACCTAATAATGTCTTAGCCCGTAAAATTATTTAGAAATATAATCTTCAATGTAATCTGTATTTTAATTTGTTTTCATCGCGGAGTTTTATTATCTATTCGGGTTATACACATTTTTGATAAGTAATCTAATGAGTTAGGGATGAGGAACGAAGCATTTTGGAAGTAATCTCCCCCCATTTGCGAGGAAAGTGAGTAGGAAACTATTTAGGGAAAGCCAACCTCAGTAGAAAAAACCTGGGATTTGAACCCCAATCTCACCGTCTTCCACAGGCAAGTCTAACACAGGAGTGACGCCTTAGACTATTCGGCCCCTGAAGCGGATTATTTGAAATTAAGTTATTTAAAAAAACTATAATAATTCTACTCGAATAATTTAAATAGAGGTTTATTTAACTAAGATACAGAAATATCTGTAAATCACAATAATTATAATAAATAAATGAAAGGTGGTGAACATTTTCCCCAAAATAGGAACTTTACTCTATCTCTACCAAAACTATAAAATAATTAACCTGAAACCTGCAACTAATAATTTCAAAGGACTCCCGTGCATAAGAGCAATTACCTCAGAGACATATCTTAAAAAGAATTTGATAAAGACTTTCATATTATGTAAAGTCCACTATGCATATTGATTTACATACATAATAACTACTAGTTTAAAGAATGAAGTGTACCCAAGATAATCATACCACCCATTTTTATGTAAAACTTTCTGACACGAGTCAAGGAGGGCCATCCTCAAATGGGACCCTATACAGCAACTTTACATAATCCAACGATTAAAAAAGGGTTACTTTTAAAGGCTCCTTTCTCTTTATGTTGAATAATGGGATTGATTCAAGTCACCACAAAAAAAGAATCTAGTTGAATAAAAAAAAAGGTCAGGACACAACCCAAAACCATCATATACAACGGGACCTCTGCCCCTTAACGTCATAATAAAGATATAGGCCTAAGCTCTAGGTTCTTAGGTATAATATCATAAATGTCTACGTCTGACGAGAGCCCAATTTATGATACTATCTTTGAGTTAAAATTGGTATTCTTGAACGAATAAATGGAAGATGATATTTTGTTCGTATCAAGATTGTAGCCATCATAAGAGATCATCTTGTCAGTTGAGTTTTTGGATACGTGGAAGAGGGATGTTTAGTCTCTGAAAACGGGCTCAGTCTCTTGTTGAGGCTCATCGTGACGGAGGTGAAACCACCAACAAAAAGGTCCCGTTGGAATAAAAGAACCCTATACTTGTTACACGAGGCAATTTTTTTTGGGACCGTCTCTCATTTTGGGAGCATGCCGGCACGAGGCCAAAACGAGATGGTCCTGTTTGGAGATGAGATATCTCTCTGGTGGTTACTGCTTTTGATGAATCGGTGGTTACGGATTATGTTGACTTTCCTATTGAACCATAAGACTAGTCATTTAACAAGTTATTAAATCTATTTGAAAGGTGTAAGAGTGCATTATTCACGAATGAACAGTTCTGGTAGCATTTATTCAGATGGAATCCCAACAACTCTCCAACTGTTTAAAGAAACATTATAATGGCTTTCTCAAGTTTGTAAATATCTCCAATATGAGCATGTATATCAGCTGAAAATACGTTTTCAAGTTGCATATTATGACTACGTACAATTCAACAGTTCCATAATGCCTGTTAAGGTTGTTTATGGGTATATTGTGACAAGTAAACATTTTTTTACCCCAATAGCTGTGTGATAGAGAATATTTTTAACATTATTTTATAAGTGTAGAATCCATAAAATAATTTTTAACTGTTATTAAAAGGGCATAGAATATATAATACTCTCATTTTCATACAACAATGGTTGTATTGGGAAAGTTTTCAAAATTTATTTCACAGATTTGGTAAATAGCTCGCAATGTGGTTAAAGTTAAAGATTCATATGCTATCACTACTTATGACTTATAATTATTTAGAATACTCTCAAAATGCTACGTTAATTTTAGGGAATAATTATATTATATTTTTTAAACGAATACGGCTATAATATTTAAAATTTTTGAGTATCTTAGGTGTAAGGAGACGCTTAAATACAAACATGTAATGTTGAAATTAATTGGAAATTTATAACGGAACTTCTGGATTGAAGAACCGGAAATTAAAGGGTCTAGGTACGGTACCTTAACAAATACTTACTTACTTGGACCTCCTGAATGTACTGATTCCTAATGACTCCTCATATTTTTTATAATGAAGATTCCTGAACCTATAACATTGACCAATCAGTACCTATTACTAACACATAATAGTTATATCTATGGTACGTAATGACACAATCATGTTTAGCTATAAATAGAAGTGATTTTATTTCAACTCTTGTCGTGGGGAATTACTTAATTTATGTATTTACCTATCAATGTGTTTTCTTGTAGAGGAGCCCAAAGGGGATTGTTTATTAGGAGGTTTCAAGCGATTGAAATAATCTGATGACTACCTTATCAAATAGTTTCTGAATGAATTGAAATGTAGGCCTAATTATAACACTATTATCAATATTATTTATTCTTTTCACTTTACTATTATTTTATAAACTGCTTATGTCCAACAACTACCTATGGTCTTACATTTTTAACTTTTTATAGTAGTACTATTTACACTTTGATATATTTACTAAGTAAGCCATGTAACTATTTTCTATTGAAATATTTAACAATTTATTTCTCTAAAATCATATGTAAAAATGGTTCAAAGCAGTTTGTGAATTATGTTTTTTAAATCTCAACATAGCTTTTCAAAAACTGGTGTCATCTATTTTATAGCTAGGTTTGCTATAAAGAATATACAGCCTAAACAAATAATTATTTTATAAAATTAAAAATAATATTTGACCTTAGATCGCTAGACTTTTTTTTTAAATCCATACAAATAAGTTCAAATGTTGTAATCCTCTTTCCGAAAATCAACGAGCTGCCTCCAATTTCCAAAGATCTATGATTTTCTGATCATTTATATTGAGTGTATGTTCAAGCTACCATAATCATCCCAATTAAGATATGTACAAATACTGTGCTGGATTATAGATGTGTTTCACTTGAGTTCCAAAGAGATTAATCCATTTAAACAGATATAATTTAATTCAAGCTAATCGATTCCTTGGTTATATGAGAAAATGAATGGCAATTGGTGAAATTTTAGTTCAAATAAGTCTAGCCACTGGGCTAGCCTTTTTAAAAAAGTTGAAAGTTTCAAAAATTTTCTAAATTCAAGCACAATAAAGCTTTAAGTACTATGGTTAAATTCCTGTAAATTTGGCTAATTTCTAATCACGTATAACAAAGAATTGAGGAAACATAATTTTCTAAAATAAAGTTTCCAATCTCATAGCATGTCTATATTTAAGAGAGTTGTAATTTTGACAACAATGGATAAATAATTGGCAATTGGTGATATTAAAGTTCAAGTAAATCAAGACACAAGACAAACCCATTATTTATTAAAATAATGTCTCCAATTTTACAAAATGCTTATATTAAAGTTAATTTCCCATTTAGTACTACAATATGAGTTTCTGGGTATTTAAATATAAGTAAAACTAGATATTATATCAATATATATATATTTTGAAAATTAAAATCTCTAATTATACAACAAGACTATATTCAAGTGAAATAATTGTCCCTTTGAATTTTAAGTGAAATGAATAGATTTTATTAAATTACTAGTAATTTCAATTACGAAAAATGTAGGTATTGGAGAAATTATTTTAAAATGTAGTTCTGATATATATTCAGATATATTATATTAAAATATTTTTCGTAACTACTTTATTTTTGAGTTATTTAACGTGAACTTTCTTAATCGATAGATTATATCAGCACACGATTTATAAACTAAACTAAATCTAGAACTAGCACAAGACCTAGCTCCAAGCCATAGATTAATTAATGTGAAAGAGTAAACACACATTTCACCATATTTTTTTTTACAATGCCAGGAACTGAACCCTGGACCCTTAGCTAAGTATACAGACACAATACTGACTGAGATAAGGTGTTGAACTCAAAACTTCTTACGGAGTAACTAGAAAAAATTATTTGATAAGGATAAAGTAAATCTTAATTATTATTCTTAAAACAAAGCCACTGAAAAAACATTTAATTCCTCTGCATGGTGTTATCTCTCTATATTCCATCTAAACTTGGATTGGAATTTAAATGTAATTTACGTAGTCGGTGAATGTATATATCCAAGCATAGCATGGCTTTATATATCATAGCGAGAATTAATGTAGACAGTTTTAAAATAATATTATAGGCCTTAGATTTGCACAGAAATCACAAAATGTTTACACTATTACCGGTATTTATACCAGTCTGATTTTTATAGGAAGATAGGAAGCTCTTTATTTTAAAGCTGTAAGCTCATGATGACATAATTGCGAAAAAAAATTATTACAAATATATTAACATTTATAATCCATTTAATTATTAAAATAAAGATAAACTATGCAGAAATCCATAAGTAATTATTATTATTATTATTATTATTATTATTATTGGAAGCTCTGATGCATTTCTAGACAAACATTTTAATTGATAAATTTTGTAAGACATTTCTATAATGTTCAATTTTATTGACTTTCAATATATTTTGGTGGTTCAAAAAGGGTTTCCTATAGAAAAAACAGGGTTTCAAAACATTTGATTTGTACAAAAAACAATTTGACTTGGGGGAGTTTTTCCCTTGGGTTTGGTAATCAGTATAAATAAATCTTTACTTAAACAGAAATGGAAAATGATATAGTTCTATTAAGATTCATCCGAATACTTTAACAAACTACATCACCTATCTCAACTATAGGCATATATTTGTCTACATAAAGTATTTGTTTTAAAATAACATAAAACAAAACTAGATATTGGAGTTTTTTATCTATATATATATATATATCGGATAGATAAATATTCCTTCTTCATAGTGAAAACTATTTAGTTTTTGAAAACTCTAGTTATTTAGTTATGCACATTTATAGTACTTAACAAAGTTATTTCAGATTGGATCAATGTGTTGTTCTTTCAACCATTAAACGTTACTCTTGAGTTGTAATAAAAATAGAAATAAAGATATTGCGTCTAGATTACAAAAATTGTTCTATCTCTGATGATCGAAATTGTCAAGTTCATAATTTAGGCTATGGTGAATAAAATATTATTTTACAAATAGTCGACCATTTATATTTGTTGATAATATCAAAATTGTAGCTAAAGTTAATTTGCTTTAAATTATTCTATTCTATATAACAACATACACCGCAATTATTTCCATCATAGTAAAAAAAGTCCCTGAAAACGATCGGGTTTGGTTTTCAAATGTTTCACCATTTCATAAGAATAAAACTCTTTTGTATCTTAAATTAGATTGTAGTAGGGTTTAGATATTTTATTTGACCAAGAATTAATATAAATAATTATTTAGACAGTTTCCTTGATAAAAAATAGACCCATCATTTAGAAAAAAATTGTTATTTGGTTAACATTTAAATTAGTTTAAATTATATTTTAAAGTATTAAAGATGAATCCAATCTTAATGAATTATTTTAAATAAAAAAGTTATTCTTGAATAACTGATGAATGAAGGAATTAAATGGATGGTGGTTATTGGGATAAATATTTCTGTTTATTAAAATGGCAGGACAATCTTTTTATTAATTTTCAGCAATTCTACTTGTCACAATATACCATCCTTGGATAATATTGAATAATAACAATATATAATCAATCTAAATAACGTTAAATATTTTATTTAGTGTATATAATTTACGAGCATAGATTTTTACCCAGTTTTTCACACAATCCAAGAAATGTTTGTAAAATACTAGATGGAGGTTCGATTCTCAGCAGGGTGTACTGTTTTCTGTAGCTGTGTTCTCAACATCCTCTCCCCAATCTAATTAGGGTCCATTTAATTTTTTAAAAATACCCTTTTCATTTGTATCCATTATATTAGGCCTATGTCTTTATTAATATTTATGATGTTGAATTTAGTATACCAATTAATATAGTAAATATGTTCTACTTATTTTTATATTATTATGTTTCAGATGGACTAAGACGATCTGCATTGAATCGTGAAGATGGAGATCTGTTGACTAAAAGAAGAAATAAGACTCTCGTTGAAATGGAAGCCAGTACGAAAGAAGGAACCGTGTGATGCCGGACCTTGAGCCCTCAGCTGCCGATAGCGTTCCAGTTGGTTTACCCTCCAGGTAGTTAGACATTCTCTAATACTTATATAACTAATATAGGAAGAAACCATTTACTGAATTAATTTAGTCCTTATTCCAGTGATTGATTACACTCATTTATTAAACACAGGATTTTATCAAACGTAACCTAAAATAGTAACGATTAAAATCCAATATAAATTCCAAGACTTAAATTTAAGTGAGCACCAACTGTATCCCAATTAGAGTAATTTCAACCAGTATATGTTCAGCATTAACAGTTAGACCACGGTGAGGAGGTGCCTAATTGTATTCTCAATGTGGTATATTTCACAAGAGTGGGGTTGTATTTACATCGGGAAGGATATACGTAATACGATGCATGAATGTATTAAATAATCTAAGAGATAGTTTAACAATCTTAATTTTATTCATAGAAATCGTGACTTTTAAAATACATAATAGGTATACAAAATACATAATCACGGTGATGCCTTAGGGGGTGGTAAGAAACTATGCATATAACTTAAAATACAACTCCGTTTTTAAGGTGGAAAAGCAGGAGACGCAAATTAAAGATTGTTTTGTATTTTCATAGCAAAAAATATATTTTGTGTCAAAATAAATAAAATATTTCTTCAATATAAACATAGAGTTTAACTTTCTTCACGTGTTGATAACAACAATTCTTGAATATCTGTCATGAGTATAGTGGCATTAGATGACTAACTTTTTAAATGAAAATAAAAAGTTGTCATTAAATTCCAGGACAACCTTGACAGATATTCAACAACTTTTGATATTGCCATGTGAATAAAATTAAACTTTATATATATATTGAAGCAATATTTTATTTACCTTGACCAAAAATGTTTTGATATAAAAACTGCAAAAACACTGACATTTTCTCATTCTTCCTAAATCCTTACCTTAATTCATTGTTAAATAATTTTTCCACACTTCCCTATCCTTGCATACTTCCTCGCTACAACAACATCCAAACAAAGGATCATACATGAGCATTTATTCTTAAAATGCATAATGTTTCTCTTTTAAAAATATTGTATTTTCATTATTAGCATATTAGCATTATTAGCATTACTAGTTGTAAAATTAGATGTAGGCCTATTTTTGTAGGATTTTGTGAGAACATAAAAATATAATATTTTATATAACAATAAATCGGTTTTGATATTAACATAAACAAGCTATGGAATATTTTTACACTGGAAAGAATTAGAGGGAAATCGGGAATATTTTGGAAAAGTTGTGATTTGTAGAAATTAAAACATATTCCTATTTATCACGAAAATATATTCTTAGATTCCCAATTTAAATTCAATCTTAAAGGTCAATTTCCAAAAAATTAGATTTACAATAATTTGTTGCACTCTTAAATCAACATATTTTAAATAAGTATACATTATTATTAATTTGTAAAATCGTCCATATATACCAATTTTTATCTAAATCATTAAAGCTATTTTTTTTAAATAAAACTATACACAAATTAGCAATTAGTTAACCAATATTAATTGATTTGAAAAAGTACACACACCTATTTATGATACAAAACACTTAACAAGTACTCGTTTTGAACCAAATCTAACTTTTTTAAATATTATATTTAAAAAAGTCATCAGTAAACTAACCATAATAGAATTTTCCATAAATAAATATATATACAGATTTTATTGTCAAAGACTCTTCAGATAAACTTAATAATCAAAATTGTTATAGCCATTTTCAAAATAATTCCAATTTTTAAAAATCACTCATCAGTAAAAAAAGTTTCCTAAAGCCAAGTATTCCGTAATATTAGTCATATCAAACAATCCCAAGATACCCATTTGGAACAAAATCACCATTGTATTTGTAATTTTTTTTTAATCAGCCATCAGTAAACTACCCTTCAACAAATTTTTGTCTGAAAGCCTATTAAATAGTGCTATTTACCATGTCAAACTAATCCTTTATATACATTTTAAACCAAATCATTGGAATCATTCTCAGAAAATTTTGAATTAAAAAAACTTATCAATTTGAAAAAAAATCCATCCAAGCATTTCGGATTCGTTACCATGGGCAGTTGACCATGTGTATAGAAAGACATGGGGAGATACAGAATTGTAAAATCGACAATTTGTGGTTAGTGTTATCATAAAACGTAGAAATTGGTGATAATCTTAAGATAATTTTTTTTCAATATCATAGTAATTTTTCTTGATATGAGAAAGTAAAAATATACACGATGAATGTTTTCCTTGAATAAGATCCTCCAGACCACTTTGGTTGTTTGTATGGTCTAAACTTCGGTTTCAACCTTTTTTTCTCTTGAGTGAATCCTCAGCTGTAAACAATTATATCAATTAAACAAAGAGTCAATGTTGTTAATTTTCTCTCCAGTCAAACAAGTGTCATTAAATTAACAATTAATTATCTTAGAAATGAATTCTACTACTTAATTAAGATATCCTCAAAGCAAAATTAGTCTTACATTTTAAATGTAACACTAAAACAAAATTACTCAGATAACATCTCATTAAAACGTTTATAAATCCCACAGGTCACTTATGTAAAATGTATTTTCAGCTTAAGCATATAAATAGAAATAAGTCTTGCTAGAAAGTAGAAAGCATACATTTGAATGAAAATACACAAGACATTTGTCTGACAATAACTGATGATTATTCTAAGGTTGTGTCAATGGATATTTTTACATTATGCTCAAAATAAAACTTGTGACAGGAAAATCTAGCATGAATAAATTATTTTCAAGTGGTCTCAATAAATAAGCAGCATACCCCAGGTTGAAAATCACTGCTCTAAGACGTTACTCTAGCAAATAGACTATATTGGTGATATTAGAAATATTGGGTATTGAATCCTTCTTAGGTAAGCTGAGGTTTGTTTTTTCTTAAATTATTTCTTACGCTCTATGAATGCAAATGTTTATACATTTCCTCTAAATTCTTGTGTATTCATCCCTATTCTATTATTTAAAATATGAGGATAGCCCGAATAACTTAATTAACTAGGGATAAAAGCAAATATAGAAAGTTAATATAAGAATTTTTCCAAATGGGCTTATGATAATTTGATCATGTTTTTAAGACCGAATTTACAAATTGTGTTTTTTTCAAATACATTTTGTATTGAAAATGACAAGCTTTGCTATCTTATACTTCTCTGTAAAATATGGATTGTTAAAGGAACTTTAAAAATAATAGAGCATATTATTCTTAAGAAATGTTTGAGGTTATATAAAGTTAAAATTAGTATAAACATTTACAGTGGCATTCGAATCATAATAGGTGTTTTTCCACATTTTATTTACCTTCATGGTTTTCCCATATCTTCTTTAAACTAATGCAAGTACACTTTTTCATAACTATTATTCAAAAAGCTTCTTCTTAAAAGTGGATAGTGCTTGAGCTAAAAGAAAAGTTTCTTTTTTTTAATAATAGTATTAGTTTTAATTCATACTTAAAATATTATGTTTAATTAACTTACCAGCTGTTAAACGTGTTGAAAGTAAATATTTTTAAAAATATAATTAATATTTTTAAATCACAATGAAAATAATATACTATACTAATATGGAAATTATTAAACATTGTGTTGAGCCTGTTTTTAATTTAAAAATTAAGAATATTTAATTTTCTTTTTACAAATAATGCTTAAAATAATATGTTTAATGGACATAGCCGTTAAAACCTAAAGTTGAATGAAAATATTTTTTTTAAGTTTCATTTTTCTAAATAATACTGAAACAATTTTAATTGATTTATATGTTAATAATTCTTAAGCTTGAAGCTAATATCGAACAAACATAAGTCCTATGTTTACTGAATCACGATTAAAATTTTATGTTAATTTAATCTGAGTAGTTTTTAAAACTTTTGTGGAAAATAATATATTTTTTGTTTTTTTAAAACGCCATAATTTCCTAAATTAAAGAAAATATTATGTTTATTGTATGAATGTTTACGTAAGCAAAAAAATTTTTAAAATTCAATAAAAATAATTTTGATATAAATAGGTTAGTTTTTACTAATGTATGCTTTATAATATAGTATATAGTTTAATCTTAATCAAATATTTCCATGTATGTGATTTTTAATAAGCCACCAATTTGCATTATAATGCCTTAAAAAACCACTAGAACTAGGCCTATTATAAAATATTTCTTAAGAAAGAACTTTGTAATAAATCTATGTTTTAAGAATCTTTATTTTATACTAATTACCGAAATATAAATCATAATAATCAAATATTCACGAAACTATGTAAAAGGATCGGTGGAATAGGCCTAATTCTGCAAAACATTCGAAAAAATCTTGCACCTTTATTGTGTTTTTCTGGTTTTACCCTTTTAATTGAAACAAAATATTTTATCGGGTACTATAAAATATGTTTAATTAGTATTTATGATTATAAATCATTTTAGTGCGTAAAACGTAGTTCCCTTATAAAATCTTATACTTATGTAGTAATAAAATATGCTATAAACTAAGAATCAATTTAAATAGGTAATATGTTCGTTTTTTTTATAGATAATACTATAAAATTTGTTTGAGTAATATTTTTAGGTGATTTCTGATACATCTATTATATTAAAAATACCTTTTACCTAATAGGTTAACTCTTTTAGCTTTAAAATATCTTATGTCCAATTTAATTAATACGTGAGAAATATCCCACTATATAAGTATAATTCAAAATATTATTACTAAATATTTATGGATTTTTCATCAAACAATTATTTACATAAAATTATCATATGTAATTTAAATCGTTAGGTGGGTGCATGGATGCTATTATGACAGGGTTCAATATACCATAAAAACATTGATTAAGGTCTCTAAAAATATAATGTAGTTTATTTACAAATTTGTACACAAATATTCAAATGCCACTAATATTATGTAAGCCATGTTATTGATTTGATCAAGCAATAAATATTACTTAAGTGCATTTTCGACCGGGTATCACGACTATTCTACTAAGTAAATGATTTATTTATAAGAAAATAGTGTGGCCTAAGAAATAAAAAGTGGGCCAATCTTAGAAGCATGTAATATTTGTAATTATTATAAAATAGTGACTTTATCTAGCTCTGATATCTTTCTCAGCTATAATTACAAAAATTATTATTAATTTAGGTTTTGAAACGGTTTTAAATATAGTAATGCTAAATATTATTTAGAAATTATCATTAATATCATGTATAAAATTGTTTATTAAATAATATTTAAAATAGTGACTTTTTTATGAAAGCATTGATTACTCTACTAATATATAATATTTTTAGCTTAATGGTACTGTTTTTATTATTATTAGGACAGAGTATAAACCTGGTGCTATCGAGGTTGGCAATAATCTTTATTAAATCAAATTGAAATTGATTTAAATGCAGTTTTAGATCATTTATTTTTACTTTTAAATATCAGAAATAATTATATTTTCTATTATATAACTCTACCAATTTATTAATAAATAGTATAGCAAATAGTTGAAATTTATCCTTCTAAATTAAAGGTAACTATGGGCATTATTTAAAAGTATTTTATCTCTAAGTTAAAAATATATGTATTGATGTTCACATGGTATAACATAGTTCTCACATAATATTTTATTAATGAAAATTAAAGAGGCCAGGGTTTAAGTTCCGACTGATTATAAGAATTTATTTTCCTAAATAGTTTTCCAATTTCTCTTCAACCAAATTCAATAATATTTCCTCTCAATTTTGCCTTCTTCATCTATAGTATAGATGTTTGGATAGGCTGAAAGGGTAGCTGATAGTGGTGTACAATTCTTATGGTTAATATTAATTAAAAACAAAATTGAAAATTATATTTACATCTTTTTAAATTATCATTTCACACGTTAGTATGATATTTTGTTGGTTTTCTATTCAACGATGTTCTTTCAACCACAAAAATAACTTAAATAATATTGTTCAACTTACTCGATTACTTATTGAGGACCAACAAGAAAAAATTTTCATTGATTAAAATATATTAATTCATGTGCATAAAATATTTAATCTAACACAGGTAAAATAATCTTATTTTCCTAAATATATAATGTGCCTTAACTTATCAATAGCAAAATATTATATCTAGGCCTAAATATTTAATGTTTCAATTTACTAGACTAAATCTCTCAGATATTCATTTTCTTTGAAATCGGTAGTAGCAAAATATTGTCCAAACTATAAACATTTACTTTTACATATAAATATAAATGTTTTGAATATCATTAAATATATAATATTTACCTAAAAATGTACTATCACTTAAGTTATTAGCTAAAACACGTGCCTACTTCATTTTTGTCATGGCAATGATATTAAATTAAATAAACTATAGTAGTGCCATAGTAATATAGTAGTTAATAGAAGTATACTTCAATTATTTTATTAACTTTAGTCAACTATAAAATCAAATACCAGCCCTATGTATGTAGAAAATATAAAATAAAATATTGGGTCTAGATATTAACGCTGTGCCAAAAAAGATTACTTTTATTTTGTGGCTTACTTTTCTGTTAGTTATTATAAGTATAAAGTTAAATATTGAAGTAAATTATTCGATGTTTTTAATTTTTTAATAATAATTAATAATGCTAATTATTTAAAACTAAACTAATTGGTAGGCACGTGGTCTAAAAGTAAAACTAAGTTATTCAGGCTTGCTGATGATAGATAATTCTTCGCTCAGATCCCATCTTAATGCATTGTTGTTAGGTTTTTCCCTAAATATATTCACACTCTCCCTTCAAGCAAATTATGGCAGATTTATTTTAAACTCTAGCGACTTTATTCTTGCCCTATTAACGTATTTAAAATTAATATTGATCTGACGCTAGTAAGAAACCTGGACTAAAACATATAAATCCTAAAAGTAAAATATGAAACTACTAAAGTTTCTTAGTCAATGCTGGTCAACTCGTATAAATACAAGTAATAATTAGTATAAGATTAAGATTTTCACCATTCAACATTGAAGAAAATTTTTGATTTAGATATAAACATTAATAATCTGATAAATTAAGGAATTTTTACTATAATTTAGAAAATTATACACACATATTAAAGAGTGATTTAGAGTTTAATATAATATTTAATTTATTATTCAATTTAAAACTGAGTTCTTTGTTACAATAATTTACATCAGTGGCGACTCCTCCTTAAGTGCGCAGGTGCAAGTGCACTCCTTATAATTTCAAACAAAATAGTATTTAACATTATTTTATTTAAATAATAACATTTAATAATGAATAGATTTTTTTAGAATATATTTCTTAAAATTAGCTATGCTCTTGCGTGTTTCATTCTATTTACTATTCCACTTGTTTTCCTGACTGCTAGCGCTGTCCTAGTACTTCTACTAAACTCCAGGGGCATGCAACAATCTGAGCATGCGCATTGCGAATAAAAGAGGTTATTGACCTTGCAAGTTAGTTTTAAAGCGAACCTTTAACACATGGCCTGGTGCGCAGCTTGATAGCGAACTTGCCGATATGTTTTGATCAACTAAAGCGTTACTACCAGTAATAATGTTTTTTAAAGTGTGGTCTTTCTTTTTCAATCTGTACACAATTAATTAAGTAAAATAATTATGTAAATAGTAGTTAATTAGTTCATAATAATTGACTGTTTTAGTGTTTATTTGAAATATCAAAATGAATTTTGTGCAAAACATTAATAATTAAAAAAAAACTTGGTTTATGTAAATAGTTGTTATTTGTTAACGAGTTCGATTTAGTGTTTTTTTTTAAATATCGAAATGAATTCTGTGCAAAACATTTTGCAAAAAAAATTTTCTTTGTGTACTCAAGAAGAAAAATTAGAAATTAAAAAACTTGGTAGACCGACACCAAATATTGTTCTAGAAAAACTAACAAAAACTAAAAATCGAGAGTTTACTAGAAAATTCAACGTAGAAACTTACAAAAAGCATCCATGGCTATGTGGTTGTAATGTAAAAAATGCATTGTTCTGCTTTCCGTGTTTACTCTTTGGTGGTGACTTATCTTGGACAAATGTAGGTATGACTGATTTGAACCATTTAAGTGAGCGAATTAAAAAGCATGAAATGTCATTGTTACACAAGAACAATTCTTTAGATTTGGCTGTACTTGGCAAGACCAACATACGATCACAGTTAGATTCTGGCTACAGAAGAGCTATCGAGATTCACAATAAAAAAGTGACTAACAACAGGTATGTTTTAAATATCATCCTAAACTGTATTCGATTCTGTGGCGCTTTCGAACTGGCCCTTAGAGGTCATGACGAAACTGATTCATCTTCTAGCCCTGGAATATTTCGTGGACTTGTCAATTTCAGTGCGGAGTTGGATGATGCTTTGAAAGGGCATTTAGAAAAGTCTACAGTTTTTAAAGGTACCTCTAGTTCAATTCAGAATGAAATACTTCAATGCATGCTGGATATTTGCCATGAAGAAATTTCAAAAGAAATTAATAATGCCAGTTTTTTGGCTGTTATAGCTGACGAAACAACTGATGTCTCAGCTACTTTTCAAATGGTTATAATTTACCGGTATATAGTAAACGGAAAACCAGTGGAAAGATTTTGGAACTATGTAAACCCCCCATTTCATGACGCTGCATCTTTGTCAAATTGTCTCAAAGAGGAAATAGATCAACATGTAGAGAAAGAGCCTCATAAGTTAATAGCACAAGCATATGATGGTGCTTCAGTTATGAGTGGATCTCTCAATGGTGTTCAGGCTAAAATAAAGCAGAGCTATCCTAACGCTGCTTATGTTCACTGTCATGCACATCAACTAAATTTAATAATGTCAAATGCAGCTTCAATTAATCGTAATGTCCGTATATTTTTCGCCAGTTTAGGAGGATTTTGTACATTTTTTTCTCATTCCCCTCAGAGAACAGCAATTTTAGATGAAGTTGTGGGTAAACGTTTACCACGATCAGCACCTACAAGATGGAACTTTCATTCTCGAACAGTAAACACAGTTTGCGAATACAGAGAAGAACTTATCGAGTGCATGGATACAATAGAAACGAGAGATGACATTAAACATATAGCTACAATTGAACAAGCGTCTGGTCTGAAGAGAACATTAGAGGATGAAGTTTTTATATTTTGGCTAACTTTTTTTCATAAAATAATGCCTCATGTGGATATATTGTATAATCAGTTGCAAAAAAGGGAAACTGATCCAGCCTTTGTAAAAAACAAAATAGATTGTTTCATAGAGGAAATTTCCAAAATTAGAAATGAAAATTATATAACTGATGATCTTTATGAAAATAAAATAAAGCGGAGACGAAATGAGAGCCACACTCGTAATAGAGAGGCTAAAGAGGTTTGTGACGTCATCATCTGTCAAGCAAAAGACAGATTCAGCTTTACTGGTCATCTTGTTGCTGCAAATTTGTTTTTGCCAGAAAAGTTTTCTGATTATTGTAAGTTGTTTCCTGATAAATATTTAGAACTCACAATAAGTTCATACCCATTTTTAGATGCAAAAAAACTCCGCACAGAGCTAAGTATCATTTATGTCAGGGATGAATTTCGAAATATGACTGGCGCTTTAACTCTGTTCTCATTTATAAATGAAAACAATTTGAGTGAAATTTTTGAAGAATGCTTAAAACTTTTAAATATTATTATAACAATCCCTATGACAACGGCAGAAGCAGAAAGATGTTTTTCTACACTAAAACGTGTCAAAACATTTTTAAGAAATAGTATGCACCAGGAAAGGTTGTCAGCTCTTGCCATGCTGTCTGTCGAGAGAAACTTTATTATGAACATTTCAGACTTTAACTCTAGAGTCATTGAGAAATTCGCAAAATCTAAAGAAAGAAGAATGGACTTTTTATTTAAAGTAGCTTGAGGCGTTTAAGATTAGATTGTTGGGTGTTTTGTAAATAATGTTTTAATTTATTATGTGAGTGTTTTATTCTAAGGTGTTTAATTATTAATGATTGCGCCAGCAAAGTAAAAGATTGTAATAATGTGGATGTGTTCAATTATTTTTTATTTTTTCCAAATTAATGTTGATTTGTAATGTACTTTAAATAACAGCTCAGAATGTCAGTAATTGACTAAAAATGTTTTTTTTTTAAGCTGTCAATATTTTTACCGTCAAAACTTCGTAATTGTATGTATGGATTTTTCTTTTAAAAGTCGAATCCTATATTTGTTTCGAAGCTTCACACACCCCCGTACTGCTGTGAAATATTAGCCTAAATAAAACAATATGTAAATATAGATAGGTACGATATATTAAAAGTGTATATACCATATTTTAGAATATTTAAATTGTGCACCACCTATATTTTTGGTCACGAGCCGCCACTGATTTACATTGTAACAAAAGAAAGTTTATTCAAATTATATAAATAATTTCAATTAGTGCAAGAGTAGCTATGTATAGTGAACATAAATATTAATGATTTATTATTGAAGAAATATTAATTATGTCTAAAATACTACTTATTGATTCACATAAATATATAAAATGTTGGGGTTCATTTTTTTAATGTTTCTTTACCAGTACAAAATAAAGTAATTAACATATTAGCTAGAGAGAGGACTCATAAGTTCTGATGTGTGAATTATAGAGTATGCCAAACATTTAGAATTGAAAATGGAAGTTCGATTTTTAATCAAGTTTATTCGATATAGAAGAAAAGGTTTCGGCAATATTCTAAAATCTATTGAGACAAAAAATAAAATAATATATTATAGGTTGTGATATTTCTATGCTTGACTAATAGCTAATAATAGATCACGGTTGATGAAACATCTCTGCTTGGCTAATATGGTAGATATTACTTTGGTTGATGATAAAATATATTTTATTGGCTAATACAGATGAAATTGTTTAAGTTGATGAAACCTCATTTCTTTGCTAATATGGAAGATATTACTTTGGTTGATGATAATATATATTTTATTGGCTAATACAGATGAAATTGTTTTAGTTGATGAAACCTCATTTCTTTGCTAATATGGAAGATATTACTTTGGTTGATGATAATATATATTTTATTTGCCAATACAAATAGAAATGTTTTGGTTGATGACACATCTTTGCTCGGCCAATTCAGAAGAAATTGTTGTGGTTAATAGTGTTTGTTTGATTGACTAATACAGAAGAAAGTGTGGCGTTTGATAATACATATTTGCTTTGCTAATAAACACAATGTTATTGTTGATGATATATGTTTGTTTGACTGCTATAAGAAAAGGGTTGAAATTGATCATAAAATTTTTCTTGACTCACACAAAATAAAGTGTTATATGGTTCATGGTATATATTTAATTGACTTATTCAGAAGAAAGTGTTGCGGTTGACTATATATTTTTTCTTGGCTAATGCGGAATAAAATATTGTGTTTGATAATATATATTTGACTGCCTAATACAGAATAAAGTGTTGCGGTTGATGGTACATACTTGCTTGGCTAGTACAGAAGAAAGTGTTATGGTTGATTATAGATCTTTGTTTGGCCTATACAGAAGAAAGTGTTGTGGATGATGATTCATCCTTGCTTGGCCAATTTACAGAAGAAATTGTTCTGGTCAGTGATATATCTTTTATTGGGTATTACAGAAGAAAGTGTCTTGGCTGATGATACATTCTTTCTTAGCTGATAAAGAACAAATTTGGTTAGTTGATGATATATCTTTGAATAACCAATATAAAAGGAAGTGTAGTGGTAGATGACACATCTTTGCTTTGCTAATACAGAAGAAATTGTCGTGGTTAATGATATGTATTTGATTGATTAATACAGAATGAATTGTTGCAGTTGGTGATACATCTTTGTTGATAAATACAGAAGAAATTTCTCTGGTTGATGATACATATTTGCTTGGCTAATACCAAGAAAGTTTTGTGGTTGATGATATTGTTGACTAATGTAAGAAGTGTGTTGGCTTGATCATACAATTTTCTTTGACTCACACAAAATGAATAGTTATGGTGGATGATAGATATCTTTATTTAACTAATATAGATTAAAGTGTAGTAATAAATTGTACTCTTGAGCTTGGCTAATGCATTGTTGCTAATGTTATGGTTGTTAATAGATATTTACTGACTAATACCGAATAAAGCGTTGCCGTTGACGAAGCATACTTGCATTTGATGATACATCTTTTATTGAAGAATACATAATAAAGTGTTGTGGTTGAACATAAATCCTTGCTTGACTTATAAATAAAAAGTATGTATGATGATTAATAAATCAGAAGGCATTGAAGTTGATGATACATATCTGCCTGTCTAATAAATAAGAAAGAGTTTCCGCTTATGATCCATATTTGCTAAGCTAAGATGGAAAAGGGTGTATTGTCTGATGATACAACTTAGCATTATCAATAAAAAGAAAGTGTTGCGGTAGATTATATTACTTTGATTATAAAATTTAGATGAATGTGCTGAGGTTGATCCTAAAACACTTACATACTCTATGGCATTTAGAAATTGAAAGTTCACTGCCGTTTTTAAAAAATTACGCCACCTATCCCTATCTTGAATTAGTTTTATCCAGTCCACCTTATTAAACCAGATTTCTTTCAATAAGCATCTAGGTGTTTCCAATGTTCTCTTTCCATTGGGTTTAGCAGTTAGTACTTTAAACATATTTCTACATTCGAACAATAACACAATATGTATACTGGCTAGTAAGGAGGAGACTGTTGTTGATGATCAGAGATTCATTAAATTATTTAGAAATAATAATATTTGTGTTTAACTACTAAATTAACTATGTAGTTTTTTGGTAAGTTAATAAAGTAGTTAATCAAGATTTTAAAAAATGATTTAGTGTTAATGTTTTTATATTGGTACATCACATTAATAATATATGAGCTTACGATTAAAAAACAAACGTTGATACTTATAAAATTAGAATATGTTGCGGCTAGTGACTCAATGATGCAACATGATATAAAAAAATTACATGGTCAAACGACTTAAATTTTTACACCACAATAGAATAACTTGGTAAGATTAATAATCAAATGTTGACTTATCATAATTATATATAACTTTACACTCGGTAGTTAAATTTTGATACAATATAATGTAGTATTGTGTAGGTCATTTATTAAATGTTTATTGCCCGAGAAAAAATATTGTACTCACTGGTTAAATCTCGCTATTCTATAATATGACACATAAAGTCATCTATTATTTATTTTTCATACACTATGTAGGTTTGAGATAGATTATTCAATGTTGATACACCATAAAATAATAAACTGTTTTATAAGGTGATTTAATTTTAATACACCATAATTTAATAAATAAAATAAAGCCTTGCCACCAAGTATTTAATATGGGCACACAATCTTATTATCAAATAATGAAGTCAACGATTAAAGATTTGCAAACCATAAAAAATAAATTGTAGCACTAAATGATTAAATGTTGATACACCATCTTACAAAAATGATTTAACCTATTCATATAACTATAACGAATATGCCATAAATAATCGTGAATAAATATTTATACCAAAATTAATTTTGACATAATGGTCCAATAAATTTAGGAGATTGTGAGAACTGCTATTATTATAAAATAGTAATTATATATATATATATACGACGTTAAACATGTAAAAATAAGTATTTATTTGCAAAATTGATACTTTTTTGGAATATATCCAAATCAAAGTAGGCTGATAAACTCCAGCGTCTTGTCGCTGGTTCAGAACTGAAGCCGGCCGCCATCTCGTGTAGTGCCCGGCCCTTTCTATCGATGCCTTCCGCGCACCCGAGTGCGGCGACGTCCTAAAATGTCGATCACACCGACGCTAAGAACACGAATAGGCTTAACTCTATAAAATATAATTTTATACTTAGTCTGAATATTAAGTGTGGACTTTATGATTCTTCTAATCGTATCAGCACACGGTATAAGTTAAATATATAGAAAATACACTACACCCATCTCCCTGCCGTTGAATTATTAAAGTTAAACCCGCAATTATAATAGATTCTTCCAACGATGTCAGGAATTAAACCTGGAACTCGTAGACCAGTAGATATGTACTTTAATGAATTAGAAAAAGATAAAAAATATTTTTCTCCATCTCCGTTTCTGTCAAAGGAATTATAGAAATTTATATTTTAGCATAGTATATTTTTAAATAGTAAATAATGTTAAGAACGTTAATAAAGAGAAAACACTTAAAAATTAAATTTTATTTGTATAGTAGATTAATTTAGAACAAATTTTTGAAACCATACATTTTAAAGTAACGTGATATTTAATGAAATTATATTGCCATTATTTGTATCAGATAGGTTGTAAAATAAGATTAATGATATAAATCAAAAATCCTATATATTTTGTTGACCAAAAATATATTCTTTAATTATTTATTACAAATCAAAATTTAATGATCACTTTGTGTTGTATTAGATTTATAAACAATTTGTAATTTCAATTTTTTAAATATATTTGTTATCCTTATAAATAATTTTTAACTCAAAGTTTGAACAAATTTCGAAAATGGCATTGTCTTCACGCAATGGTAGTATATATTTATTCTAAGACTAAATAACATTGTATAAATATAAAATTTAACTTTAAATAATCTTTCTACATTTATAAAAGTGGTAACTTTGTAAGATTTTTATTTATTAGTGTAATTAAATTATATGAGAACTAACTATTGTAAAATTACCATCTAAATGCTGTAATTATTTAATAGTAATAATAATAATCATGATTATTATGTCTACGATTACTAGCCGGTTTCCATTAGGTAAAAATAATAAAATGGCAAGTAGCGTTTTGACTACTTTCATCATTGTTTATTTGCTTATCTTTAGTTAGTAATTAAAATAATACTTTGCCTTAAACCTTCTTTTATCAAGCTTGCTTCTTTGGACTAATAAATTTAAAAACAACTACTTATCTTATAAAATTTAAGAGTACTCAATTATGGTATGATATAAGGATTGAAATGATGACATTTTACAACAAAATATAGAAAATTCTTATAACCTGAATTTAGAGTGAGATGCAATGACCAAAATAAAGTGGCCAAGTAAAATATGTAGCATATTTCAAGTACCGGAGAGATTTATTATCATCAATAAATCCTAAAAACATACATTTATGGCAATATCTACTACCAGTCAAAGTTTTTTTATTTTATCTATCGAATAAAACAAAACCTACTGAGTGTGTTTTGATAAAAAAATTGTTGGTTAGAGTCTTAATTTTGACTAGATTTAAAAATTTTCCTTAACTGGGTGAAGTTTATTTTTTCTCCTAAATGTCTTAAAAACCAATTATAATATTCGCATGTACAGTACAGTACATTGTACACTAATGTAGAAGAGATGAGAAGAGCACAAAATATTGAAAATGTAGCCCCACAGCGTAGAGGAAGATTGGCACATCATATAGAAGATACCACCTCTTGTAGATTCAGAAGGGATTCGAACCCCAACAATCATGTATCTGGTCAGTCATAATAGATTAGTATGACTCACTGTTGTGGGTTTTTGTGATGTCATTTATACATATTTTGATTCTAGATAACATTCTCTTTGGATTTAAGTTTGACACTGTTCTTTGGATTTAAATTAGTAATTTATTCTTGGTACTAAGATTATACAGAAAACAAATGAACACTTTATTCGACAGTACAATGTGTTAGTGAGCAATTATTACTATTGGCTACTTTCTTAGCAGCACAAAATAGTGGGCACGTGGTAAAATGAGTCATTCTCACAATAGAAGTAGCTCAAATTAAACAAATAAATAGTATGAATAAATTCAGCAAAACTTATATTTAGTATATTATAGTTTTAAAACAAAATTTTTCAAAATTAGGATTTTACTGAAATATCCTTAAGTAATATTCCCAAAGAAAAAAATCATCTTGCTTTTCACAATAAACACTTTTCCTTAATATATTTTAAAAAGTGGTTTAAATAATGTTAAAAAATTAAAAAGTTTTCAAAAATGTATATTTTGTAAATTATTTTCAAACTCATTTTTTATTTGTGAAAATAAAACATACTATTAATTATAATGAGAAACAATTGTTGGTAATCAATTTTGAATTAAGTCTTCAAGAATTTTTTAAAAAAATTCCAAGGTTCTAATATTTGTCATAAATAAACAACCTTTTAGTAAATTTACTTTAGAAAAACAAACATTCTTATTTATCATGTAAACTATACCTCAATTTTATCTTTTGTGGTGCTGACTGACAGCTCACAGCTGACTTCTGATAGCTTTGAAAAGTTACTATGTATCCTTCCGCCGAACCATATGATCTGCAAAAACATGTGTTTATCAGCTGTCACTTCTGACAGCCAAAATTGAGGTCTATACAAGAAACATATCTGACTGTTTTATTTAATTTGTATTTATATATATTATTTTTTTATTTATTGTTGACCTTGATATGTTGATGTTAGGGCTAGTATTAATTATTTATTTTTTCCATTATATTATTTTTTTTAATTTAGTATTTAATCCCATATTGGTTTTTATATTATTATAAATAAATAATTTTTAAAATTTTATTTATTTTACTAATAATTATTTGTTGATAGTTTTATTAATAACATTATAAATGTGATAATATATTACTGTTTATAAAATTTTAAAATATTATATTTTATTTTAAAAAAATTTAAATTTTGCATTTAATCCCATATTAGTTTTTATAATTATAAATAAATAATTTTTAATAGTTTTTTTACAAATAGTATTATTAATAACATTATAAATGTGAAAAATCTAAATGTACTAGTATTCCTATAGAAAAATATATAGACTTATGGTGATCGTTAGTACTAAACCAAATATTAATGCAAGATTCTTTGATGATTGAATAGTTTGGCTGAAGAATTATAAGTAGGCCTAACCGATATTTTGGAAGCCAGTCATATCAATTGAAAAGTGGGCCTTTACAATGCTTTAATTATTTAAATATTGTATAGTTATGTGGAAAAACAACTTTTACTCACAGATTTAATTCCTTTTTTGAGCACTTCATAAAGGTCTAAGCATATTTGTATTAAGTCCCTTAACCTAGTGGTAGCCTACTGTTTAAAAACTAAAACCTTTGTGGCTATGTAGGACCTTCTTGCAACTAAATGTCAACGCCGATTAGTAGTGTAATAATTAAAAATTAAACATTTTGTGCTATTGTATGAGTACTATATAACAATTCAAACTTTTGTTTATAAAATGAAAAATAATATTCTTACCTCTAGAGAAATTCTCGAAGAAAACATATTCATTATGCTCGCCTTTACAATCTGTTATATTATTTTGTTTTAATATGTAGGCCTATTTATGATAACTTTAAATAATTTAACAAACAAAAATCAATATCCAAGAAAATATGTTTAGGCCTATAAAATAAATGACAATGACAAATCAAAAGCTATCCTAACCAACAAAAATCTATTTTAAATTCACTACTTTTAAACAGTTATAACAAAGTCTCTAATAAAAATACAATAACTTATAACTTGAAATCTTAGCCTGGTATTTTATTTATCAACACTGGAGAAACACTCGCAAGTATTTTTTATTACACTTCACAGATGTATTTGGAATAATATAAACATCATAAAACTCGAGGTTTAGCCTAGAGGCCAACACAACACAATCTTGGGGTTAAAATATTTATTTAATAGTCTTGATACACTTAAATTTTCGAATAATGTATATCGATCACTCAGAAACACTCGCTTTTCTTTTTATCACACGCTTTTATTTTATATTTAATAAATAATTATTCTAAGATCACTAAAAAAACGTTTATTTTCCAAGGATAATATGTTCACACCGAAATAATATTCTCAAAAGAACACACAGACTAAGTAGCCGAATTAATATTCAAAAAAGTCACTGTATTATTCAAAGTTGTAATAAAATTATTAAAGGTAGCAAAGATACGCCTGTAAATACTCAACTACAATTTTACAAGTATTAAATATTTTTTTCGCTTCAAAATTTTTACTCGCGCACGTGGTTTTATTAACTGTATTTTATACGAGAATTCACTGTTATAATGTCTATTTAAAATTGTTAGATTTTGGTTATGAAAATAACCGTTTGGTTGGTTGTTAAGTTTTGAAGTTTTCTTTTGCTGTTTAATTCAAATTAATTATTAAAAGCAAGAGAACGTTAAAAGTGGCCTTAAA
The DNA here is from genome assembly GCA_902155825.1 of Timema genevievae. Lineage (NCBI taxonomy): Eukaryota > Metazoa > Arthropoda > Insecta > Phasmatodea > Timematidae > Timema > Timema genevievae. The sequence goes on along the minus strand of CABFWO010000604.1, from coordinate 113,225 downwards.
TGCTGAAAACAAATATGGCCACTGGATAGAAGCTATGCTGCCGGTGATGACGTAGGGAACTTATTTCAGTTTTTACGGCGAATCGTATCCATACACGGTGTTTACAAAATTTAAACTTAATATTATTTCAAAAACATTTTGTATCTTTTTTACTCTTTATTATCACAAACCATTTATTTATGTTAAAGATATGCGAGGCCCGTTATAAAAATATGAATAACTGAATATAATACTATTAAATGTAAAATTTCACGCTCTATTTAAACTGTAATGGCCACAAGAATTAAAAGAAAAACTAGAATGAATTAACTAGACTTTTTTTTCTTAAATTAGATTATCTACAAGAAAATTATACTCTAATCCTTGGGGAAGCATTGTTAAAAGTGATTGATAATATTTTTAGTGATAATAATAGTGACAATTACCAAATAATTATTATTTACAAATATGTTGACAAAAGTTACTTTCAGACAATGTTGGCATTACTGATACCATCTGCTCGCTTCTGCTAGCTGTCATGTAAAACCACAAAAGTGGAAATCAGGGTTTAGATCTCAGATACCAATTTTGAACAAAGTTGTTGAGACAACATTTTAAATTTTTTTTTTCAAAATCTAATCTTTAGTAAGTTAATATTAATTTCGCAAAGAAAAGTAAATAAATAAAATGATATTTACTGTAAGAAAACTTAGCAGCTATATCTACTTTGGTTGAAATGTTTAAATAAATTTTAAATATTTCAAATTTATAACACCAAGTATAGAATGGTATTTGAGCTCTCAAACAAACTCTCCCTAGATATCAATGTACAAAAAAAATTTAATTCAAAAAGATCACTCAGTCGTGGTCAGGCTATGGTTAAAATAAAAATATATTATATTTTAAAAAAGTTCATTAAGCCATTTTAAGATCTCTCGCCAGTGACAGACATGGTAACAGACAGACGGACAGACATGGTAACAGATAGACGGACAGACATGGTAACAGATAGACGGACAGACATGGTAACAGATAGACGGACAGACATGGTAACAGATAGACGGACAGATATGGTAACAGACAGAAGGACAGACATGGTGACAGACAGAAATGTCAAATCCACTTTTATGGGTTTGGGTACAAAAAAAAATTTCTTCATAATCTAAAGTTCGAAAATTTGCTTGATTACAATAAACCTTTTATTTAGATGAGAAAGTAATAATATACCTTAGATATTCACCATAAATTTCCCTAAGTGTGTTTATAAGTTGCAATTTATAGGTTTAAAAGTCTAGAGCTACGGCACCAGCACACCAACAACTATATATAATATTCTATACTTAAGATATAATTATAAGAAACATGGTTATAATCCCAGTCCTTAAGATATTCAGGCGCCGAGAACAATATGGACTTTATAAAAAAAATGCTATCTCAATTTATACATATATTCTCAATTAATATGCTTTTAATTTAGATAACGTGTAACATAAATAGGCCTAATTAATGATATTTCTTCAACGCTTGTACAAAATGTATATTAAATATAAACTATATAAATTATATTTATAATTCATTTAACCAAATATCATGTTTTGGTGAAAAATAAATTATGTATATAATTAAACAAAACCAGATTCATTTGAGACAAACACAATATCTGTTGAAGGTTCAATAAAATTGTAGGTTTATGACTTTCGCATAATTGACTATTATAATATGTTTATACTTATGTTGTTTGATATAAATCTTGAGTTTTAGAAAATTCCGATTATATTTCAAATGCATCCAGAATAAAACATAATAATCCATCTCTTCCATTCAACTTAGTTTTCTAAGATACATCTACTAAAATTATTTAAAATTGAAACAATAACTTTTTGTACCACTGCGTATTACTACTCGTCCAGGATGTATATCTATTCACGGTATTGGGAAAAAGTAATAAAGGGGAAATTTGGTGGTAATTAATATACCAACATATTTGTGAGGAGGTTGATAAACTTTTTTTCATAAAAAGTTATCTCAAACAAACCTGGTGGAATTCAAACCCCTACCTCCCTGTCAGCGAAAAATCAAATTAGGTGAGCTGGATGTGTAGTTCATATGCCCCACTGATCTAGGTATTAGCAGAGCTAGACTTTATATGATTACATCCTTTGAACTCCAAATAATCCCACCCGGACCAGTGGTCATGCGATCTAGGATGTCACACTCACAATATATTGGATCGCAATGATTGGGAGATTGAGGTTAAAATCTCGGCTGGGTGAGTTTCACACATGGTTTACAACTGTTGCCACCACAGTCATTCTACACGCAAACGTGGGTGCATAACCTCTGAACTACCCTTCCAATTACTACCCCTAGGGATTGTTATGTAATAAACCTCGCTTTTAACGTACTAGATGTAAAAATAGATTATTTTAAGACTCTGTAATTGATACAGAGTGTTTATGTACTATAAGCTCCCAAAACTAAATTTTTATAGCTGGTTTTAAAATACAAACAATAATTGAGTTTAAGTAAAATATCAGGACATAAATAAATTAACTTGGTTTAGTCTTTATGAGACCAATATCATTTGAGCCTAAGTCAAAGACCTGGAATCACAATTTATTTAAATAAAAAGTTCTCAACCTTTCACCCGTTATTACAAATCTGGGCTATAACTTTCCTTTGATACGTCTTAGAGAGCCCAACAGATTTTATTTTCTAAAAAATATTCCAGTGATTATCTGTTTACGACTAAAAAAAACTGGTTGCGTCATCTTCAAATAAACCCCCATCCCGTCCGTCCATCCCTTATATATCTAGTTTTTAGTGTACCATGTCTTTTTTATTTCCTCACAAATATTTGTTCCCATGTGTTCGGGTTACCTTGTGAGATAAACTTGTTGCTTGACCCCCTTCCCTTAACCCCCTAACCAAATTCCCTTGATCAAGCTTTATGAATCGAGTGGAACGTACTGTACATAAAAACATATATATATATAGCCCCCCCCCCAACCCTCTTTATCACTAGCTATGGCTTGAAATTTCACACCTCTTCAAAAGACCACGCATTGTGGAAGAATTTAATGAAACTATATATGTATATTTGTCCTTCATTCCCCACCGATCGTGTGAACCATCGTTAGGTTAAGATGATCTCCTCTGCTTGATCGTCAAGCGTTGCAAAAAAAAAAAAAGTATATTTTCAACAGTACTTTGTGGTTTCCGGGGACAGGGATTCTGGGACACGCAAAATGTTTGAAATAAGGGGGATATTTTTGGGGTTTATCTTAGGCTCAGTTTTCATGTGGCTCGTAGTTATTTGATGGTTGATTTTTTTTTAAATCTGCCTCTGGCTCCAAAAAAAAGTAAGCCTTAGGTTATTTATGCTTCACTTTACTTACTATGGCGGGACTAAGGCGTCAGTTTTCTCTAATCTGGTTGAAATTCTGTCCAGGTGAAGTAAGTGAATTTCCTCCTAAAGTGTTTTACATTCCTAAAACATTCAAATACAGGCACAACTTCCTAATTGTCTATCACGACCTCGTTAAAAAAGAGCCCGGGTGGGTAGTAAGGCTCAACGCACGTGGTTAAGTATTTAATGTTTAAATTATAACAATTTTTAAAACGTTTTTAAAGATTTTTAGGTATTTTAGAATTTGGAGGATCTGCAACGATGGTAATTTGGTCTAAGGTGCTAGACAAGAAAGTTATTGGATCATTGGGGATTGGTGAGATTGCAGTTTGAATCTGGGCTGGGTTCATTGGGGGTCGTTTTCCACATGATATTTTAAAAGTTAGCACTCCACGCTAATACGGGTAAATATCTCCTTAGTGAAACTCTTATTTCCAAACACTTTGAAATATGTCGCAATAAACATTGAAAAATGAATAAAAAGAAGAAACAACCACGCCTAAAATCTACTCAAGGGCCTAAAAATTTAAGGCGTGTTAGATTGGTCTTTTAATGACGAGGATATAGGGGTTCTAATCCCAGTTGGATTTACTAAGAGTAGATTTTCCTAGATTGTTTCCCAGTCCTCTTACAATCGAATGCGGATAGATTACCTCTAAATTTTTCCTTCCCTATCCCTACTCCATTAGACTAAATATCATCATATGCATATAAAAGTAAAAAAGGAAGTAAGATGCTCTAATAAAATAAACCATGCCTAAATAAAATAATTCCTAATATTGTTTTTTTTATTATTTCTTTAGGAAAACAAGGCTTCTTAAGATGGTGCTGATAACCTGGTGAGTACTCATTTAATCAAACTACCATAGTATAGTAATAAAATTGTTTGGTCGTTACACTAATGCTTATTTCAACACTCACCACAAATCTTTCCAGGGAGAAATCTTGCGATGTATCAACATTATTTTCACACTTGTAACGTGGTCAGTAGCTCCGTTTGTTCACACTTGCAACATGGTCTGAAGCTCCGCTCTTTTCACACTTGTAACATGGTCAGTAGCTCCGTTCTTTTCACACTTGTAACATGGTCAGTAGCTCCGTTCTTTTCACACTTGTAACATGGTCAGTAGCTCCGTTCTTTTCACACTTGTAACGTGGTCAGTAGCTCCATTCTTTTCACACTTGTAACATGGTCAGTAGCTCAGTTATTTTCACACTTGCAACATGATCAATAGCTCCGTTCTTTTCACACTTGTAACATGGTCAGTAGCTCAGTTATTTTCACACTTGCAACATGATCAATAGCTCCGTTCTTTTCACATTTGTAACATGGTCAGTAGCTCCGTTATTTTCACACTTGTAACATTGTCAGTAGCTCCATTCTTTTCACACTTGTAACGTGGTCAGTAGCTCCGTTCTTTTCACACTTGTAACGTGGCAGTAGCTCCGTTCTTTTCACATTTTTAACATGGTCAGTAGCTCCGTTATTTTCACACTTGTAACATTGTCAGTAGCTCCATTCTTTTCACACTTGTAACATTGTCAGTAGCTCCATTCTTTTCACACTTGTAACATGGTCAGTAGCTCAGTTATTTTTCACACTTGTAACATTGTCAGTAGCTCCATTCTTTTCACATTTGTAACATGGTCAGTAGCTCCGTTCTTTTCACACTTGTAACGTGGCAGTAGCTCCGTTCTTTTCACACTTGTAACGTGGCAGTAGCTCCGTTCTTTTCACACTTGTAACGTGGTCAGTAGCTCCATTCTTTTCACACTTGTAACATGGTCAGTAGCTCAGTTATTTTCACACTTGCAACATGATCAATAGCTCCGTTCTTTTCACACTTGTAACATGGTCAGTAGCTCAGTTATTTTCACACTTGCAACATGATCAATAGCTCCGTTCTTTTCACATTTGTAACATGGTCAGTAGTTCCGTTATTTTCACACTTGTAACATTGTCAGTAGCTCCATTCTTTTCACATTTGTAACATGGTCAGTAGCTCCGTTCTTTTCACACTTGTAACGTGGTCAGTGGGTCCATTCTTTTCACACTTGTAACGTGGCAGTAGCTCCGTTCTTTTCACACTTGTAACGTGGTCAGTAGCTCCGTCCTTATACGGAGATTAGGCCTATAAGTGACTTCTAACTCACACCAGTGGTCGTGATGACTGAGGCATTTATATCAAAATACACATGATTGCTGATGTGAAAAGTTAGATCAAGTTTTTAATCTCGGCCAGGTACGCTTGGGATAACAATAATCATGTAGATTATCCGCATGGTTTTACATTTCCCATCATAACTCTAATGTGGGTGCACTTATTCTAAGAAACTTGTCTCATCTATAGGTCTTAAATTATTAACAACTTTTACGTTAAAATTAACGCTCAAATAAAAAGGGCCTTTCATATTAATTTGACTACAATACATTATGTTTACAGTATATTATGTTTAATTAAATCTAGACTCCAAGCTTGCGGCTATAATTACTACCTGGTCACCATGATCAAGAAACCAGCACGCAAACCCTTTATACTTGGGTAGCCATACTACTTCGTCTTGCGACATCAACTTGGTCACAAAAGTAAACAAATTTAGGTCGCTCTCATAAATTGCGTGAGCTGACGTTCTAGTGACCGGGTATCAAGTTTTTATTTTAGCACTGCCTCTTACTACCCATTTGGATTATAAGCTAATGTACTAATTACGCTAATTGTTTTAGGGATAGTGAAGGCTATGTTTGAAATAAGTTTTTCCGTATTTGCTTGTAGGGAAAGTGGAAAACCATCTTGGAAAAACCATCCTGAGTACATCCGACCAAGATTCAAACCATGATCTTTTCATCATCGGCAGTTCAGCTTACTGTTAGAGTGATGCCTTAGACCATGTGGCCACCTAAGTGGGTAGATTGTAAGTTAGCTATGCCATAATACTAATTTGGCACTAGTATTTTTTTAGATTGTTGGTTTTAAGCCCAAAGTATAATAATATCATTAAAAATTAAGATTTTCACTATTTTCAAAGTCTTCACTAAATGTTACACTCTCATGTAAACAAGATAAATTTTTTAATAATTTGTGTGACTTAATTTGATGGTTGCTTGCTCTAAAGCGTCAATGTCGCAATTAGTTAGATACCTAAAATAATAAGTAATTGATAAAACTAGCTCTAAGCAGGAGTTTGTTAGAATTGTTTTTAGTTGAATAAAGAAAAAGGATCTTCTTTAAGCACATTATGTTTATTAGACTGGATATAGGTCTACAAATATATTGATAGCTAATCTGTATTTTAGATAAAATTTCAAAAAGATATATATAAAGATTAGTTAATAAATTATATAATACAGAATGACTTATAGAGTGTTGGCAGCCAAAAACTACTCCTAGATGAACCCAGTTATACAGGACTTTAATTCGACCGGAAAATTCCAGAACCTTATCTATTTTATGACCTTTAAAAAACCTTTGTTCGTTGTGAAGCTTATCCACGTGTTGGTTGGCCATCTTAAGAATCCCGTTCAAAGAAGGAAACTACCTTCAATAGCGAATAGACGTATAAAATAGGAATAAAAATTAAGGTAAAAAAGACAACATTGGTTCAAACTACATGTTCTTTATAGACTTCTGAGAATTACCTGTGAATCACCATCAAGAAAGTTCCATTTAAATTATTATAAAAGTACATCCTGAAATGAGACGTTGATCTTGTCCCAACAATCCTAAAGAAATATATCTTGGGTCAGAAGTGACGTACTCCCCTTGACCTAAAGGGTCCCGAATGAATTAATAAAGTAACCTTCAAGACTACTTTAAGCGCATGTCTATTGAGAATGAAATGAAGCACACATATAATCAAGTTGAGCTTATACAATGAACCCAGGGTTTCACGTTTAAAAAAACATTCTCTGTCACGTGGCGACGTAACAATCTTCAAACGGGACCCTTTTATTTTATGTTCAAGTTGTCTATTGAAAAGCTAACTTAGCCTAAACAAACCATTACAAATGTCCCGTTCAAAGAAGCACATGACCCAAGAACCCGTATTAGAAAAGGGCATACTTATGATGGGACGTATAAAGAAAATACTAGTTTAAAATTATCGGCATCAGCAAACCTTCCACAAAAGGAAGATCTCCTATGACTCGTGTTCTTTTCCATGGGATGAGGGATGTATTATCCCCAAACGGGCCCATTCTATAAAGTTGTCAAGTCGAGCATATCATGAACCAGGGAAGTTCTTTTATGTTAGTTTCTTTTTTATAATGGTAAAAGTCCTCTGTCCCGTTTGAGGTTGACAAAATGGTCCTGATTCGTAGGAATAGCACGCGAGATTGGGACCGTGGCTTGGGTTAGTTTTAATTTTAAGACCAGAACCATGTTATATTTTTAAGGCAAAGTGGGATGAAAATATTTCAGGCGTTCCTTTGGAAAAATAAACCTTTCCTTGGAATGATAGGTCTACTCACATTCTTCCTGATAGTACTAATGCTAGCATTATTTGAAATATTTTGAAAGGGCCTTCTTTGGAGACGGGGGTTCAGTTATAATATATATTTTTGAAGAAGCAAAGCTTAACACAACGTTTTATAAAAGTTTTGCATAAGAATTACAATTAAAGATGGTTGGTTTTATTCAAATTGACAGAGGATAAGATTTAATTTATATTTTTAAATAACTCTATTCAGGTTTGACGTTATCATTATATATATGTGTTCTTATTAATTTAAATGCAATGCGTGGTAAAATCCCACAATTATAGGCACGTGGGCTAAGGCACTAAACACATCTGGGTTGTTTTATGAAGTACAAGTATGTCTAGGTTTTGAGTTCTTGCTGGATGTACCTAGGTGACTTTTTATAATTGGTTGCCAAATGTAGCTCCACGAAAATGTGGGTGAATTTACTCTACTTTAAAGCTTCCTTATTCTTACTTCGATTGGTGTAGGCGTATGGATATCCTAAATTGGTATTTAAATGTGCTGTGCAAATAATTATCAGGCAAAAAGTCATGATATGTAGACTAAATTTTTACTACAGTATAAAGAAAATATATGGCAGTAAAGTGATGCTATTATTCATTATAGTTTGTAGTTTGTATTTGTGTAATTTCTGCTGTTCTTGAATCACAACCAAAATTACAATGTTTTAAAATGTGTGATGAATTCTCTCATTTGGTAGATTCACATTGGAAGGATTTCCTTAATAACAATCTACCTTTTAATGTTACAACACGAAATGATTGATTTATAACCTTCTTTGTTCGGGAACTAAAATAATAATCAAGGGTCCAGTTTTAAAAAAATATCAAAGAGTAAAACACAAATAAATATTTCTTTACATCAAAGTAAAAAGTATAAAAGTCCAAATTTACAAATTTCTAGGAGATCCAAAAATCTAATTCCCAACAGCATTATTTTACATATATATGGCTTATTGGCCCTGATATCAGAATCCGAACTATACCCAATCAATGTTCACAAGTATCTTGTTCGTTTATTTCTGTTTTACAATGCTAGTAGTCGTAATGTTTATTTTAAATGTTTTATAAAATTATATATAATTTCATCATCTGGTTTTGATTATTTACAAAGATTTTAAGATGGAAGCCCACTAAATTTATACTTAATTCTATTTTAAAATACAATGAAATCACATATTTGGGTATAAAATTACTATTGAACTAAGATAATTCAGTATAGTAATGACTAAACCAAATTTTACTTTTGATTGACTACCAACCCGCCTCGGTGGCGAAGTTGGCTAAGGCGCTAGTCGTGTTGAGCTCGACCGCCGAGGTACGGGCAGATCGAGGTTCGAATCTCGGTCGGGTGAACTGGGGGTGGTTTTTCCTAAGTGGTTTTCCACTCTCCCTCCACGCAAATGAGGGGTTCACTTCCTCTAAATTCAACCCTCCCAATTCCTAATCCATTATCGTAATTAGTACTTAAGCGTATAACCCGATCGTATAGTAAGACGCGGTGCTAAATATTATTATTGATTGACTACCATAGTTTTTGATCTGAGGCTATGACTGCCATATTAGAGTCACTAACAAACCCCATACTGCACAATGTAAAACGTGGGTCTGTGGACGACCATCTTTAATTATTATTATTATTATTATTATTATTAGCACCACGTCTTACTACCCGTTCGGGTTATACGCACTTACGCTAATGTGCAATGGTAGGGTGATTGTGAGATGAAATGGAGGACCAACAGTTTGACGTCGAATCCGAACCACGGTGGAGGCCTGGCATTCCTCACATTCACAAGTTGTGATTAATATACGTCTTGTCAGAGGTGAAGGAAGGGTTTGGCAATCAGATAAATCTGTGCCGGGACCGAGGTTTGAACTCCGGACCCTCAGCACAGAAGTGTGACACCTTACCCCTAGACCACCAGGTCACCACGACCATCTTAATGTGCTTCTTTTTGTAAGGACATGCATTCTCTTTGCAATATCAGTTTATGTGACCTTAAACCTCTTCAAAGTTTTTATCTCTCTTATTACTATTAGCAGTTTGAGTTTAATATTTTGTCATCTGTTCAAGTAAGTGGTAAGAAGCTGTAAACATATAAAAAAGGACTTTCTTTATTTTTGTTCTGATGTTAAAATATAGGTTTATGCCTTAAACATGAACCCCACAAAGTAGTCCTTTATCGTAATACAACGCTCTCCAACAAAATGTTCATATCAATATGAATTCGTGTGAACAGAAGTATGAGTTTCAATCACAAAGACAACGAGATATTTTTTTTGTCGTGTTTAATTAGGCGTCGCCGTGCCTGGCGTCGAAGCCTCTTACCTAGCGTCGTAGGCCCCGGGGTCGTTCATTAGTCTGCTGTGTGTGTGTGTGTGTGTGTGTGAAGGGATGCTGTATCGCCCACGTATTGAAAAGGAACATTGGTTTCAACTTTTTTTTATTACTATTTTTCGTCTTCTATCCTTTTACTTCTCCCTTCTACAACCCCTATTTTGTACCTCATCTACGTTGGTTGTAAATGAGTCTGACGATTGAACCCAAATCTCAAATTATTGGGTAATCAAAAGGTGGGAATTGGGTTATCACAAGGATTCATATTAAAATATGTAAATACATATTATTTACTTTCGTAGTCTACATCTAGTAACCAATACTATTGGATACGTGAGTTAGGGCGTTTGTCTCGTCTGGTTTAATTAAGGGTTCGAATCTTGGCCATGAAAGTATTTCTCTCATAAATTGTCTCACGCCCTCCTTCCACGCAAATGCGAGAACATTACTTATAAATTATGCCTTCCTCTTCTTTGCCGCATTATTGTATGTATACACTTAGCCAGGATAGTTGGTAACACTGGAAGCTGTGTCTAGTATTTGTAGTATAATACCAATACTAAATTTCAGTGACCTGACACCTACAATAAAATAGGTCCTATTGTTCCATATCCACACGTTGTCACACTGTATACAGAATCAAGCTAATAATAGACTAAACTACCATGAAAAAGGAGGTCAAGGTTGGATTATAGTCAGGGTAAAACGGGGATTGTTTTCCAGATGTAATAATTATACCAAATGCTAACGCAAATGCAAATGCATTTCCCACTCCACTTTTAAGCAAATGCGGGTGTAATCCAAATAAACAATCTTTCACAGTCCTTACTCCCTTTTTTTTACGTGTTCTATGTTTTACTACTTAGATTATGTCATTAACAGTATTTTTAAATAAGAAACAACTTTTAAAATAATGGGAGATTTCTGGACTCCAACCAGTCTCGGCGCTCTGGTAGGAGGCCCTTAAATTTTCAAGTAAACCAATTTTATGTGTTCTCTCATGAACCAGTAGTACATTTTTAATAACATACCAATTATTGTTTTATTTACATATTAAATACAACACGTTAACAGATGCTAGCTACATTTCACAATGTATACTTAACTCGAGAGATGAAATCGCATGCAATCGAAAGTTCAAAGTTAGTGTAGACATCCCCTATTTTAATATTAAACCTTACTCCACATCCCCCTAACACCAACCTCACGTATAAGTCATGAATACTTCACAAATATAGTTCGCCTTCCAGTTTAAATACCTAATTCCTCATTTCACAGACACTACCTCACCACTAAAAAATAAATAACTATTTGGTACTCCCAAAAACGATCCACAAACATTATTACCAAAAAGAAACCCTGAAATGGGAGGAGAGTGAAATAGAGGGGTAAGAAACGTGGACCACTATTTCAATGCTTAATTAATCTGCGAGGCTTCTCTACCAAAAACATTTAATACGGTGAGGGGGGGTGGGAGGGGCTAGAAATAGGGTGAGGGCTGCAAAAACTAAAGACTGATGTCAGTAAATATTCGTTGTGTGTTGTTGAGAAGAAGAAGAAAGAGGTTTGGGCTGTAAGGGAGGATAGACCCCTTTTCCCTTACCACCCCACCCCACCCCCGGACCAACGATGGATCGAATATCCTAGCGCGCCCGCGCTTTCTCTCCATTAAGGACGCCTAGCGCCGTGTTGGAACATGGACGCCCGGGCGTCTCCAGAGCGCCTCGTCTCTACTTGTGTATGTACGTGTTAAAGGTGGTTCGGTGGAAGGGAGAGTAAAGGAGGGCGCCTCTGCCCGTAGCCACCGAGAACTAATACCATCCTGCGGTTTCTCTTATTATGCCTTTGACTAGGGAGGTTAGAGGGGGCTGGTTTGTCCTACCTTGTATTTTCAGAAGTAGGGGCTCTTTCTGTAGAAGGGGGGGCCTTAACTCCCGTCAAACTGATACAGGATAAGTCAAGTCCGTCTTAAGTGTTTTTTTGGGCAAGCGGTATCCATACCTTTTTACGGATGATAGTGTCCTAGCTCTTGAAGGCATCAGGCTCACATAAAAGATGATCTATTAGTACGGGGGTAGTGGAGAGGCTCTAAGTACTTGTCAGATACGTTAGGAAGGAGGGTAGTTCATGTTGAAAATTTTATCTATCATTGTGAAACTACCAATCTCATTTACACGTGAATGTGAGTGCACAGCCTTTAAACAACCTTTCTCACCACCACCCCTTGGATTAAGATGCCAATAGTCCGCAAGATAAGAAACACTAATTTGAAAACAGTATTAGATAACTCCCTCAAACTATTTAAAAACAAAGATAATTAGTTTAACTTTTGTTTCAAATATAGGAAAATATTTTAGCAATTTGTTGATTTGTTGATGTAAAACCACTTTTTTCTTATCATCTCCATATAAATATGTAACAAAACATATTAGAAATCTATGATTTCAAATTACGTACAAGTTTTCATGATAGCTACCTGTTTCACTAATGGCTGTCCTGATGTTTGATTGTAAACATGATAGTAGCTGACTTGTTCTGAATTCAGTACTTAATATAGTAAGGAAACGTGTGTGGAGATAATTATGTTTGGATAATCGTGACCTGAACACAATAACGTGAATACACTATATATAACTTGCCTAGCGAAAGTGCCTTGATTGCATAAAGTGAACGATTTTGGGTCACCCATAAACGTGGCCTGATGTTTTGGTATCCTGGTCGTGTTGTTGTGATCGCAAGTGGGGCACTAGCCTCAATTAAATAATAGAAAATCTGATTAAGCCTATTCATAGGTATTATTAGTAGTAGGCTATTAGGTTAAAAACTAAGGATTGATTTTGTACACCACGTCTTATTCCACTTCCCGTAAATTAGCATATTTATACTTATGAGGTATGGATAGGTGAGATTGGGAAACCAATTAGGATGTACTAACTTCAGCACACCTGGTTTAGATTCGAATCCCTGAACTCGTAGCTACGGGTAAACCAGATTGAATGAGGCCAACTCCTCAGTACAATGAATTGGGTATGAAAGTTATTATTGGCTTAATCTTAGGGGTAAATATGAAAAAGGTAGAATTTATAAGAAATCTGAGCAGTCTTTCTCCGTTTTTCCAAATACAAAACAATAATGCCTAAAAATATACCCAGACTTATTCCAATCCCAAATAAACCTCGTGGTATAGTTAGTTTGTCAGAGCGCTCCTGGCTACTGTCCTAGAGGCTTTGAGTTCGATTCCAGGCTGTAACTGGGGTATATTTTTCTCTACGGGGAAATAATTACCATGGTCACCATGGTTTTGTAAATTAGGCTTAAGATAGGTTAAGATCTTCATTGGGTCTACCAAATAATGTTCACTATCACTATCCCCTCATCTCATCGGGATAGTGAAAGAGTCTTTGTGGAAAGGATGTATGAATAGTATATTTGGATGTACCCTGGACAACGGTACATTAATACTGGCTAATCTTACCACAAACTTAGCCAAAGATTGATGTGAACCAGACACGCCAGTATTATTTATTATTCCCGCCCCGGCACCCAGCCATCCTGAAGAACCAGAAAAGATGGCCATACTGACGCCCTAGACCACGTGCCCAATCTCCCAGTCCCACTGCACCCACCCTACGAAAATTAATCTATCCTTCACTTATGGTGGTTTACCATTTAGTGAGTCTTGTATGAAATTTCCACAGGAGTTAACCATTTTACCTGACAAATTCCCCTTTGTCTGTTAACAACAGTAATATAGCTCCCCACCCATAGCCTCCGCCCTACTCATCCCCTAGTAGCTGTTCCAAAACCCCAAGAACCCCTCCCAACCCCCTGTACACAGTCTCTATATAGTCCCACCTCTACTAGAAGCTATGGACAGACAAGAACTAACTTATTATTACAAGCAACAAGAGAGAGAGCGACATTTAGACTTACCACTTCACTCCCACACTAATCCCAACAATGAGTGAGAGAGAGCAAGAGAGCTGGTATCGCACAGTGAGGAACAGAAGTGGCTCAGAGAAAACTTTTTACAGTTCTCTCACGTCACTTCTCTCATTTGTGGGTAAAATGGGGTGGGGAGGGGGAAAGGGGGGGGGTGTAGAGCACTGCGCAGTATTATTACTTTATTATTACTTAGCACCGCGTCTTACTACCCGTTCGGGATATACGCTTTAGTACTAATTACGCTAATGGATTAGGAATTGGGAGGGTTGAATAGAGGAAGTGAAGTCGCATTTGCGTGGAGGGAGAGTGGAAAAACATTTAGGAAAAACCACCCCCAGTTTCACCTGACCGAGATTCGAACCTCGATCTCCCCGTCCTCGGCGGTCGGGCTCAACACGACTAGCGCGTTAGCCAACTACGCCACCAAGGCGGGTCCACTGCGCAGTAACTTCACATTTTGTTTCGATACCTCTCGTAGGACTTTATGAGTGTCAGATGCGCTGACATCATTTAAATAATATATTTGCTCATGGTATTTTAAGTAAGATTATATATATATTTAATTATACTATGGATCTCAGTCAGCAGTGCCATTTTTTAAATAGCCAAAGATTCAGGGTTGGATTCCCGATGTGGCCGAAGAATATTATGGATGAAATTGTGGCTTTCCGTTATCGTTATAAACTGATAAGACTAGAGCAGTATTTCCAAAACTATTTTACTCGTGACCCTTAATATAATATTTTTACGGCCTGATGACCCCACGGATTATTATGTAGTTTAAATTGACTATTATTTTCATATAAATGTTTATTAAATTAGTTGAATTAATTTAAATAACAAAACAGAATTATTTTAATGACTCTATAATCCAACAAAATGTAAAACACAATAAATTTGATGAGAAAGTGACTTTGCTAAAATTTTCGGTAAGTGACCAAAATTACTATTTCAGTGGCCACTATAATGCTACTGTTTCATTCTTGGGGAGAATTCGTTTAAGTTTTTATTTTGAACCGCTAAATGTTATCAACTGAATTGAAATCAGCTTCATTAGCCGCGTGGTCTAACGCACTACTATCTTGTTAAACTAGACTGCCAAAGATGGGAGATTGTGGTTTGACACCAGTCAGGTGCATTGAGGGTAGTTTTCCTTAATAGTTCTCCACTCTCCCTCCACGAAAATGAAGGTGCGATACTTCTAAATCAAGCATTCTTAATCCCTAACATATTAATGCAATTAGTACATAGCCTTATAACCCGAGTGGGTGATAAAACGTGGTGCTAAAAAAACTAAATAGAATGAATTTCCGTAACTTTTTAATCATACAAATATGAACTTAACTTTTTCCCGTGGAAATATGATCTCATTGCTAAATATGGTAGGTGACAAAAACAGAGTTTTTCAATACCAACCATGTTGCTGCTTCATTTTGTAGGTGAGTTCTTATAATTTGAGTGTTTGACAGAGTACAACGCAAATCATTTTGAGGATTTTAATCATTAACAATACCTGAGAATCCTTATGTATAAAAATAGATTATATTGTCAGAAAAGGTAAAAGATCCTTTCCAACTCACAAGTCAAAATGAGTTTGTCCTTGTGCTGGGTCCAAAATTCCGAGTACAGAAGGGTTTTAAAAAGGTTGTTTTGACTCTTTTATTTAATATAATTTTTGCAATAATTCTTCAAATGTTCCAGTTTGACGAGGCGTTTATATTGTATAGTGTTTTAAAAATAAAACCTATCCCTTCCCAGGATTCACATGCTTGTGACCCTAATTTGGGTCACGACCCAGTCTGGGAACCATTGGTCTAAAGGACTGGTATGGTCTATTGTCTGGAGATTTGATAGTTTTAAAATAATGTGTTAACATAATTATCTAATTAAGAAGATGAAGTTTACTAGATTTTCTACAGTATATTTCACCCACTTGACGTAGCCATAGTCAAAAGATTGCCTATGAATATTATTATATGCTTCAAAAGAAACCATCTACATTTTTATAATGCAAGATATTACTCAACTAGAAGGGGTATAAGAGGATAACTAACAAGGAATAAAGTGCATAGCACAAACGGGTAGTAAGATGCGGTGCTATAAAAACACAATAAAACAAGGAAGAAGAAAAAAAGACTGTCAATTTACAGAAACTTGGTGGAAGATAATATATTTCCCCATTATAGTCCCTACGTAATTAGTATATAACATACGGGTAGTCCGATAGAGTCACAAGAAGCACAAATTATCAGTTCTGTGTATGTATACGTCGAAACCTAGCTTATTATTTTAGATTGAATATATTTCTTGCAGTAAAAATAAATTTAATAAAAGGTCACACACTGTTCTAGTATATATTTTGTAATCAAGCATAACTCCTGATACAGGCTAAACGACACTTAATATATTAATTAAGGGGAGGATCGTATATTATGGAGAAAGAGTATCAATATTTTCATGTATAAAAAGGTTAGAACAGTTTAGGAAGACCACCCTCAGTTCATCAGATGAGTTTTTTAGTCTTGATCTCCGCGTCACCAGAAAACCAGAAAATATTAGATTGGTATTTATTCTACGTGGTCGAATTTGATGGTCTTAAGGTAAATAGCTCGTCTCAGGACCCAATGTTAGTGGGTTCAAAACTCTGCAAGGGTTGAAGGATTTTTCTTGAGTGATAAAAATCCATAGCACAACTTCCTTCGGAGGGGAAGTAAAGCGACTGGTCCAATGTCAATTGTGGCATGTAAAAGAACCCCTGGAAGGTATGTGAAAATGTTTTCCCCAGAAAAATGTAAAGGTTATTTTGCTCTCATTCATAGAAATTCTCATGTGCTGATATAATCAGTCGACTCAGAGAGTGCGTGTTAAATATCTCGAATAAATGAGAAAAAAAAAAAGAGTAATATGTCTACCAGCGTGACTCAACTGTGTCAATCACTGTGCAACAAATATTTAACGTCTTTGTGGTGTCAGAGAAAATAAACAAATCACATAGAGAGAAAATTCTTCAAACCCTAAAGCCAACACAAACTTCTATAAACAAAAAGATGAGTTTGAGGTTGGGTGAAGAACGCCTTTTTAACATTTCAAGTGCAGAATCTCACAATCTTCTTGTGTTTATTTAATATTTTTTTGTAGACTAAAAATAAATAAAATAGGGGTGTTTTACATCCACCTAACTTTCCACCCCCACAACCCTCTTACCACGTGGTTTTAAGGCTACCCATTTCACTTCAAAACAATAACAAAAACAAACACGTTTACCCAAATACACGCACACAATCTTCACTTTGTTAATGTGGGTGGTGGGGGGGGGAGGGAGTGGGGAACAGCTAAAAGGCTACCCCCTTTCCATAAAAAAAATACTATGAAAACAAAAGGAAATGATAATAGTGCTTTGTGCATTAACGACAGCCGCGGTGGTGTTGGTGGTTTGTGCGCAATATAAAAAAGACATTAAAAACAGAAAGAAAGGGAGGCTTCTTTTTTAAAGGATGGAAAGGAAACACGAAACGGAAGGAGGGGGTGGGGAAAAAAACAAAGAAACATCGGCATTGTTCTACGCCAACATTTTGTGACAAGTTGAAGAATATCTAATTTTTAAGGGAAGGAGTGCAGAGTAAAAAAAGTCATTTTATACATAGGATTATGACAGATGACTCATTTACCAACTTAACCTAGGACTACGACACCCAAGAGCGCTGATATATTTTGTAAATTTCTGAACCTATCAGTAAATGGTAATTTTATTAAGTATCACATGGATTATTAAGGTCTTCTCAGGACCAAGGTTTCTCAACAAGTGGTTCATAGACCATCGTCTATTTGTTTGTTGCTGCCGGTACGCATATAATTCTTGTTTGCAGTTTCATATTTATTTTAAGAACACGTATGTAAACCACTATTTATGATTTCTTTTTAAAATTAATTTTGTTTGTATTTAATTCACGTTAAAATTTACTAGGTGTTTATTCTTGTGTCAGACAGATCTATATTCGTGGTAGTCATGCCAACTTGATAATCTTAAATTATGTATGTTAAACATTAATTTACATATTTATTAGTATGTTTTTTGATATTCTCATGATATTGAAACTAAATACGTAGGTAGTTTATTTATCAAATTAAAAATGGTTAAAATTAATTTACTCAGATAAGAATAATTACAAAAATTGATGCATGAAAAGACAGCACAGCTTTATAAAAAAAGGATTGTCTTTAAAATTAAGTTTCTTGCCTATATTTTCATTAAACTATGTTTGTTATGGAACGTCTGGGCTCATGCATCAATCCCTGCACTCTATTGGGTCCTCGTACAGAACTAATATATTTTTTGGTTTATTAATATAAACGTCTCAGAACCAATGGTTTGGATCCAGCCTTGTAGGTATCCTTAACCAATAAGTCACCTATAAGAGGCAATATATGCATCATTTAGGGGTTGAGAAAGCTCTATGCAAATTATAATTTTCCTGAGATTCAAACCCCGACCTCCCTTCATCGACAAATCTACTAGATGAGACTTACGTTAATTTGGTAGGTTTTGCTAGATCATATTTATGAATTATCTATGAATCTTTTTGACAAATGATAAATTGACCACTAGCACCCAAAGGTGTTCGTATCTGTATCTTAGTTACTAGCAAGTAGTGATATTAAAGAATGTGATCATGATGATTCTAAATTAGTTATAAGGGAAGTAATTTAAAATGAAGGCTTGGATGGTTTGCGAGGTGTTTAAAAGACCCACTGTCGGATGGATGAATACTTTTATTTAAAACCATGTATTAAAAGGCCAACCCCTTCTCTTTGATCCACACACTCTACCTTCATATATTTGTTTCATCACTAGATCCACACTCATCCTCTTAACATACCTAATCAAACCAACTGGCTAAAATGTGCCAACACCAAATAGTACACCATCTTTACTGTAGGCAGCGAATACTTTCGTGGGTGCGGGTACGACCAAGACTACTCTAAACTAATTACTATAATAAACTGCACACTATTAAATAATAACTTCTAAAATCCCATTAAAAATACTGTTATATGATGATTTTTTTTAAAATGAAGCAAGTATTTATTAAAAGTGACAGTTAAATGAATTGACGTATGAATTCAGAAGAAAATTTTAGTCACTTTTGTAACTGTCAGATGATGTCCTTCGTACGATATTTTTGTATACCACGTCATCTTCCTGCCCCTGTAGGATTTTATCAATTAACTGCACTAATGAGTTAGTGATACGTAATCAAAAAATAAATAGCTGTCTGGATTGGAGGACAAAGAGATTGACCTAGCTTTAAGTGGAAACTAAAACTTTAGCTTAAATAGGAAAAATTATGGCACTTTGCGTTCTTATCACAAGAATAAAGGAAATAAAAGATAATAAATAGAAGTCATATATTAAAAATAACATATAACATAAGTTAAGGTAAACTTCCAATCATTAAACTTTTAGTGCAAAGGATGATTATTATAAAGAAAGAAAAAAATAGAGTAGAGGAATATCTTAATTTTATAACCTTATCAATCTTTTCTTTTTAAACCTCTAACCCCTTCCACTCACCCCCACTACCATACTAAGTATCTCGCATTAAAAAACTTATTCAGGATAAGGGAAAACGCTTCCTTTCAACAACCCTTAAACTAGACTTCAACCCCCCACCCTCCTCTCATCTACCCTTAGCTTGCCTTGCTGTATTGATCTCCTTCTCAATGGGCGCAACCGAGGAGAAGGCTTCTAGCTAGCCAGGAGCTTCGGCAGAAGAGGAAAAGGTCCTTGCTTTCTCCTTTCATTCCCTCCTCCGTTCTCGCAGTCACCACCCACCCAAACTCGAGGGAGGAGAGAGAGGTTAAAATTACTTCCCATGCATATAAACACTTTTGCTCTATGTACCAACACATCTATCTCTTATATACAGAGCAGAAACTAGTGCTTGTTGCTGAAGAGATGGAGGAAAAAACATCCTCTCATACATGGGCTAAGTCTTGGAGGATATATGTCTGGATAGAAAATGGACGATGTGCATAAATCAAGCAAGGGAAGGAGCGCATCATCGTGGGAATAAAACACAATTTTATTTCGCCACTTCTTCTGAGTACAAGTCCCGAATACGTTTCCAAAAGTAAAGCATAAGAACAAATTTAATATTTTCCTCGCGCTATAAGACTACACTATGATTTTCACCTAAACTTGAATTAAAGTTGTATATTTCATTAAACTTTCTTGAAAGTGTATAGATTAATAAACTCATAATAATAAAAGAAGAACCAAAGAAAAAGGCTTTATAGACGTATGGGCAGCCACATTACTCAACGAGGGACTAGATGTTCGATCATCTCTTGCTCAATCAAATAGGGTTTTGGAATGTTTGTGAGATCATTTTGAGTTGCTAGCATAGCTCCCAAGCCACTGGATGTTAGGATAGGTGGAAACCCAGTACTTTGTAATTAGGAGACTACACATTATTCATACCTGCATCTTGTCCATGTGCATCTTGACCAGGTATCTCCAATATGGACATGCATAATTGAGGATTTAACTGAGAAACTGTTAGTGCAGCGTTGACAGGATGCTGTGCCTGCCCACTCTTCTTCTTTTATATAAAGACAGATAATATTTGGTAAACTGTTTTATCAAGAGTTCTTTTCTAAATCTTATTTTATGATATTAAGATTGGTGCAACACAATCGATGAAGGTTCACATACACACCAATAAGTCAAAAACCTAGAGAATAAAATGTGTATAACCCGAACGGGTAGTAAGATGTGGTGCTAATAATAATAATAAAGAATAAAACTGATGTTTTTAATCATCAACTAATATACTCTCATCTGGAGAGGTAGTGTTTTATCCAACCCTGGTAAAAATGTTCATCTGATGTTCACCAAAGATTTTTTATTTTTCTTTATCTCTCCTACCAAACGTCAGGTGAACTTGAAGGGAAGTAATTAATGAAATATATCGCAACACCTTGCTCCATAAATTATACCATCGTGATAGTTATTTATAGTGGTGAGATATGGAACCCATTTTTAAATTAGAGCTAATAGTTTATTATCGTGTCCATTTGCTGTTGTACTTTTAGTGAAAACCTTCAACTCTAAATCATTCTTCGCCCTCTCCCAACCATTCAAACGAAATCAAGATGGATCTATCGTAGTCCATGACCTTTGCTTCCGGATTTTTTTATTTTTGCCTCAAACTTTTGCAAAACGCACAGTATAATAAAGAAGGATTTTGACTATCTTCGTCTCTTTATTCTTGCAAAGCTTTAATCCAAGATATCTCCTAGAAAGGCCTTTGACGGTTGGGCGTGGTAGTGGCAAGAGACTCTGTGCAACGAAGATGGAGACGAAACCAGTGGATCAAGGGAGGTAGGGGGTAGGTTAACTAGAGGGATGAGGAGGTGATGAGGGGGTGGAAAGAGGGAGATGGAGGTATATATATGTGTGTATGCATGTGGATGGGTTAAGGGAGGCTATATAGTATTTGTTAATGCAAAGTAAGCGTTAGGCTGCGGACCTTGTGGTTTGAGCTAGGGGTGTTTTTCGGGTGGGGGACTGCCCAGGGCGAAATATGGTACAAGGGGAGTGGTAGGGGTTTAGGGTCAGGGGGCAGCCCATTGAGAGTGAGAGGGGACTCTCTTGCTGTGGAAATTGCGATGCAAAGGTCGTTGAGAGAGTATGCGCGAGCATGTGTGAGTGTGCAAAACTAAAGAAGCTGAGTACACCCCTAAAGCAATGCCATATATCTCCTCCCATAAATCTGCTTAACCTCCTGCCCCCCCTCTTTCCTAGAAGGAATTTTATTTCTTAAAACAAAAAGGTAATAAATGATACGCCAGCAGGAATAAGAAAACTGGCTGGTTTTTTCCCCTTTCAATTTCACCCTTCAAACCTTTGATGATCATCTCGGTCAAAACTTGAATATTTGGGGGGAAAGATGCTATTGTGGTCCATGGGGGTTGAAATAAATATAAGATAGAGATCGCAAGAAAAAAAAAGGACACGAGACTAATCGCAGTACTAAAATGCTTTCCTTTCCTAGGTTTTCATTTTGTAAAAACCCTTTTTTATATATTTATACTCTGTTTTATTTCCCGCTAAGGTATTTTTTTACTAAGGGTGGAACATAACATTATTTAAATGCAACACAAGAAGAAGAAAGGGAAAAGAGTGGATTGAGGCAGATTAGTTTTTTTTAAATAGATAGTCATAGCAGACCACTATCTTTATACTATTTTTTTATAGAGATATATTAGTATGAAACTGGTTTTTCTTGATTTCTGACTAAATAGGGGTTAAAGGGGATTCTCGCGCAACTTTTGTGCTCCCCTTGAGGATTATTGTCCTTTTTAGAGGTCTTCCTTTACGTTCCTGGGAAAGTTAGGCGCATGTTTTTTATTTCCTTTCTGGCTTTGATATTTTTTCCTAACGGAAATTTTGACGTCCTCCAAACATTGCGGGATCATTTGTATTTCTTGAGAGAGAGAGCGTTAATTATGCTCTCAGTGAATCTCACGTCACCTAGGCCCAGTGGTTAAACAAATCAACATTTTTCTAAGAGGTTTTTGTTCAGTTCTGTGTAATGTTTAGAGTGAAGTAATTATTTGCGTTTCAGGAAAATACATCATACTTGGCTTGGCTTGGCTTAGGTATTTTGTGTACAGAATCTCATCTCTGGATTATGTTATGATTTCACTCCTTCTCTCTTCACCCAAATATGTGTACATTTCTTCTAAGTGGCCACCCTTCCAATCTCCACCCAATTAGTGTAGATTAAGTTACTGTGAATCTTTTTTGTTCACAGCACACTATCCTTTGCCGTGAGTCCTCGCGGCACACTGAACGTGCAAATTGGCACACTAAGGGGGAGTCGGCCATGCACATGCACAGAGAATTCTCTCAAACGAACAATAAATGCTTTTGTGTGTGTGTGTGTGTGTGTGTGTGTGTGTATGTGTGCCATTTGTTAAACCACAAATTGAACCTTTAGAAAAAAAAGACAAGCTCATATTCCATATTAATTACTCGACTGTTTGAAAGCCATCAAGTTATCTATAAAATAAATATGATAGAGCCTTCGAAATTTTTCTCTTATCCGTATTTACTTGAAAAAAAATCAATTTTGAATCAATATACATTTAATATTTTATTTGTCAACAATAACATAACGTCCATAATCTTTCGGCACACTGGTTTGCCACGGAACACCCTTTGGGAGGCATTGAGTGTAGATATATGGATATACCGGACTGGTAGTAAGATACGTTGTTGCAGACATAAAAGCACATGACTTATAAAAATTTAACCAATAGAAAAGATACCAGTTCCCACCAGTATTCAATTTATACCTTTTAAAAGAGAACCCCCGATTATATATAGTTTTTTTTCAGGATTCACTAAGATTCGATCATGTGATTAACATATTGATAAAAAGTTCAACCATCAACTGAACTGAAGGATTCTGACAACTAAATAAATAATATACCATCAATTGCACTAGTGAACACGCTGTGAAAGTTCGTCTCATCTTGTTTAGTAGGCTTGCCATTGACGAGGAGAAATTGTGTTCGAGTCCCGCCCGTCTGGTCATTTTGAGATTTTTGAAAATGTCATACCACTCTTTCTCCACGCAAATTATGGGTGCACTTCCACTAAAGTTCTACTCTTCTAATATCTGAATAAGCCAAATGGAGAGTAGCTCCCATACCATTCAGTCTGTTTATTCAAAGTATTTGAAAAAAAAAAAAAAGTGGCCCCCCTTGGCTTTTTTTTTTTTTTAC
>CABFWO010000604.1:74230-89233 GCA_902155825.1 Timema genevievae | reverse complement strand
AAAAAAAAAGTGGTCACCTGTGGCGTTGTTTTAGTTTTACTCTGTTCAATTGTTTGGTTTTAAGGTCTGATGCGGACAAACGCGTACGACCGCGAGGCCACGTACTTCCCCCCTTTCCTCTCCTGAGAATTCGGTTGGTCCTGTAACGTCGGCGTCTTTGCCCGGGGACGGCCAAGAATTGAGACGGATCAATGCAGCCTTACTCTGAGGTTTACACACACCTCTCTCTCACTTCCCCTACCCTCTCTCCTTCTCTCCTTTCATCCCTTTACCAAGTGTCATCCACCGTGTCAGCGCGGAAAGGCCTATGTTCCTCACGATCATCGCATCATGAGGGTGCATCTTAAGGGCTGAATCAATATTTATAGACATTTACTTTGATCATATAACAAATATTTCTCTTAAAATGTCGTTGAAATTTAAATATTTAAATTTTTATGAAAAAATTACCTAAATTATAAGGTTTTTAATCCCTAATGGACATTTGGATAACTTAAATCTACATTTTAGCATAAGCTATATTTTAAAATAACAAATATATTAAATAAATAGGGATTTTTGGGCATTTGAAAGAGTTTCAGCCCTCCTGTATCGAGGCCCCCCTAGCAGGTATTTTGGAGTACCTTTTAGAACATTTCAACTTTTTTTTATATCTTTCAAAGCTTTGGATAATTAAACTCCTTGGTTCAATTCCCGGTTTATCCTAAACAATTACCGTTGGTAGATTTGGGTCTTCCTTCCCCATATAAAGAGATGAATTGGTGGCAAATTGGCTGGTTGTGTTATGTTCAAAAATGTAGCTAGTTTGTAAGTTATATATGTAGTATTTTAGGAAGCGTATACCTCATATAAGAATAAAAGGCTTTAGAAACTACTTTTTGATTTAAATTATTAGGTGGGTACGTGGACTAAACATCACGTTCATCTGTTATAGTTTTCTGGTGAGGTTTAGATTGAGGTTTGTGTACTGAGTGTGCTTTTCCCTAGATAGTGTACAATTCTGTCACACAAATAAAGGTACATTTCCTCAAAATATCTCCTTCATCATTCTCATCGGTGTAATATAATTAAATTGGTACAGCCCGAGACAATAAGTGAGAAGCTTAAAAAAACAGGTTATTTAACTCTGGCAAAGGCACCAAATGAATCTTAGTAAAAACTAATTCCCTCTCCCATTCCACACCTGAGATCAGAGCCAGCTCATATGAATGATGCTTTGCGCGGGAGAAAACCAGGTGGGCCAACACGACGGCGCGGAATTTACCTTCCTCGTCCTCCGTATCGCTGACGGATTACAGGCCACGTGGTGTTCGTGAGTTTTTTACGCACGTAAAACGATCCCAACATTTTCCCGCGCATTTCTTCATCTGCCATGCACATCTTCTCATCAATTAAACGTTTATCTGTCTTGAACTTTCTTAAGCTTGGCTTTGATGGTTAGTGTTGCTTAGTGTTAGTGGTTGGCGGTGTTCATTGTTGGTGATTTAAGATGATTTGTGTCAATGGTTGTATTATCTTTGTATTTATGGTTGGATATGCTTAGTGTCCGTGGTAGGCGTCTATTAGTACCGGTGGCTGTAGACGCCCAGCCGTAATAGTTGGATACATTGTTGATGGCTATCTTAGCTTGGTGCCAGTGGTTGGAAAAGCTCAGCCGTAATAGTTGGAGACAGTGTTGATGGATATCTTAGCTTGGTGCCAGTGGTTGGAGACTCTCAGCCGTAATAGTTGGAGACAGTGTTGATGGCTATCTTAGCTTGGTGCCAGTGGTTGGAGTTGCTCAGCCGTAATAGTTGGAGACAGTGTTGATGGCTGTCTTAGCTTGGTGCCAGTGGTTGGAGACTCTCAGCCGTAATAGTTGGAGACAGTGTTGATGGCTATCTTAGCTTGATGCCAGTGGTTGGAGACTCTCAGTTGTAAGAGTTGGAGACAGTGTTGATGGCTATCTTAGCTTGGTGCCAGTGGTTGGAGACCCTTAGAACCAGTGGTTGGAGTTGCTCAGCCGTATTAGTTGGAGACAGTGTTGATGGTTGTTTTCGCTTTAAGTCAGTGTTTGTAGACACTCATCTAAGATATATCTTTAAGCTCTATCCGTAGGTATAGGCTAATAGAAACATCCTCTCAAGTGGTTCAAATCTTACCAGGAGAAGTCTTAGGTTTGTGGTTAACTCTTACTGTCAGTAATTTAATATTTATAAGACGTCCATGATAATGAACAGAGAGTTTATCAGATAGATAATCATTGCATTTGACTACTTTTCGCAAGACAAGTCAAGGTTTTATTCCCAACCAGGTCAATTGAGTAAGATTCTCAACACGAGATTCCTCAAGGCATTTTTTTTTTTTCCTTTTCTAAACTTTATAATTATACTAATAAAGATTAATAGGGTGAATATATATTTGTATGTTTATATTGAAGCTTCCTTAAGGTACCTGATTAGTAATAAAAAATACTGGAATTCGTGGGCACATGGTTCAAGGCGTCAAACCTTTCTGTTCTTGTTTGCCATTGATGGGTAGGTTGGGGCTCGAATCTTGGGATTTGGGATTATTGAGGATGAATTATTTCTGAATGGCTTTCCTCTATTTTTGCTCGAAAATATGGGTGTAGGTATATCTACCCCAATATCTTTTCTATCCTAGTGATAAATTATTTCCCTCTTAGTGAAAGTATGGGAATATCCTGGACAAGGAACACAAGAAAAAATACATATAAGACAAGAAATATAAAAGGGGGCACACTTTTATAAACTACACCTTATATAAATAGGTTTGTGTTTTTTTATAGAACTGAAGGGTTATAAATAAAAGAGGCTGGCACGTGCCATGGAGAGCTATCCCCGAACGGGACAGACCGCAGCTTAAATCAGAATTAAGGTACCCCTTCAAGTACTCCCTACTCCTTCCCGTTCCCTTTTAACATCCTTTACTAGAAAAAAAATATAAATAAAATAGACACGAGCTCTCTCCCTATCAAATATAAGAAATATTTTTTGTTCTCAAAACACGCGACCCTTTTTTTTATTAAGTTTTACGAAAGGTCCCGTCCCGTTTATGGTTGGGACAAACCTGTGTAGTAAATGAGCGTTTCTATTGAATGAGGAAAGGCAAATCCCCCTTTTAACGTGAGGTGTAATAATGTAATCATATATATATATATCACCTGTTCGGGTTCTACGTGTTTATGATAATTACTCTAATGGCCTAGGGATGAGGAAGGACCATTTTAGGGGTCATTTTACCCACATTTGCGTTGAGGGAGAGAGAGAAACTATTTAGGGAAAACCACCTTCATTGGACCCGAATGGGATTTAAACCCCGAGCTCCCCATCATCAGCAGCTCAGTCTATTGTGAGATTGATGGCTTAAAGCTAAGACCATTCAGCCCCTGTAGTGAGTAATTTAATCTTATTGAGACATTATAAACTCCTCTATATTATATGTATATTCAGCTCATCTCATTACCCGTTTGGGCTATCCCCATATTTACAAAAATTGGGGAAGGTAGGAGAAAGATAAATTTTAGAGGATGGATACCTGGAATCTGTATTAACGGGGAGAAAAAGAAACATACTTTGTGAGTAAACCTATCTAGGATTCGAAACGTGAGCTCCCATTACCAGTCAAACAAACTAGATAAGTTTGAATCCTTTTCCTGCGTGATCAACAAGAAAATGAGAAGGTTGTTTTAAATATCAGCTGAGAATAATAATACAGTAATAATTATCGGCTTGAATGGCGAGGTTAAGGATACCGCCTTTTTTTTTTCACTTACAACCGTAGGGAGTGAACCTCTTAAGCTGATTTATTCTTATGGTTTTCTCATACACTCTCCAAGCTAATGCGTACGCGCTTCCACTAAATCATTCACCTGATACCTATGACTTAGGTTAAGACATTAGTTCCCAGAAGTGGGCTTGAATAAAGAAGCATAAATGTCGTAATATCAGAGTTGCCAGTAATGGGGTGGTCTGGGTTATAATTTCGGTCGTGTGAGCTGAGGGTGGTTTTCTTTAGTATTTTCTATAAATCTCTTCACAATAATGCGGGTATATTTCCTCTCAATTATACCTTACTTCAACCCCATCCTCAGTGTAGACATGCTGATAGCTTGGATGGGCAGTAAGAAATGGTTGATTCATTTAAATAAACAGTACTGTCTCCATTCTCTGAATAGAGCATTCTTCTAGGATATAATGAATGGATAAACCTTGTCCTGCATCTGCCTTCCTTTTCCTGTTTCCTTGGATTTAGACAGTTTTTCCTTAGTAAACAATACTATCACTATAACTGACCAATACACAATATACCTACTCTCACATCTTGTGTAGGGTTTATTTGCCCTCCTTACCGGTTGAAAAGTCTTGGTTCGAGATTTTGAAAAAAATGTTATCCTCCACGTCTCGAAATAAAGGTAAAGGGGGTTCAAATCCAACTAGTTGAAGATCAAAAGAACCTGTTCCCAACGCAAATCATACTCATGAAGGTACAGTCAGGTTTTATCCACTATCGTAGGTTTTATCTATCAAGGATCCTGTGATCGACAAGGTGGGGAAATGATTATTACGTTTAATTCAAAGGTTATTAAAGATTAAATCTAGGGAATGGGGATTAAGAAGGTAATTTAGAGAAAGTTCACTTGCATTAGCGTTGATAGAGGATGTGAAAAAACAAACAAATATAAATCACGTGGAGTAAAGCGCCATTCAGTTTATCAGACGAGATTTCAGACTCGACCTCTTCCTTATTAGGAATCTAGTCAATTGTGAGCTTGACGCCTTGAACTACCCGACCTTCAATGTGGTTTTGTTTTTCTTAGGGTGAGATGTAATCCACCCCTAGTAAATTATCAAAGCGTTTTTGTTCTGTTTTGAACTTGTGATTTATTTCAATGGCGTCTTAATACCCTAACCTGCAAGAAGTTTAATTGCTTTAATAAGGAAGGGATGATCAAGGTAGAACCTAGAGGAAGTGTACCAGAATTTGCGTGGATGGGGCGAGTGAGAAAACCTCTAGGGAGGAAACACCTTTTATACCACAAACCATGTTTGAAGCCCTATCCCTCGTGGGGCCCTCAGTGTTCCTGATCATTTTGAATTTTTATAGTTTTAGAATGATTTTTTAATCCCCCCATAATATATTTAGTGTGACGACCCTGGCCCCTCCCTACAACTGGCCAACAAAACTAGACGAGTGTGACGTCTAGTACGCGTGGTACACCAATTCATCTCCTATTGGGTCCCAGACCAAATAAAACCAGCACTCTAAAGCCATTAATGTGTGTAGACGTGTGGAAACTGATCCTATTTTCACATGCCCTTGAGTGTACCAGGCTCCTGTGACGAGTTTCAACCCTCCGACCTTTTCCCAAACCAACCCTATGAAATAGACCAAGCCCTTCCTTGGGCCTGAGAAGGGACCCTTTCCCTGACTTTGGAGAGAGAACTCTTAGCCCTGGTATCGATTTTAACAGAGGCAGAGCAGTGGAGATAGGAAGAAACTGGTTTCATCACTCCTCCTTGCGTGGAGGTATAGTCGCTCACAATTTAATGTGCTGTACCTTGTTTGGAAGGACATTCACTTACAATACTACACATGAGATATTTCCTCTCTCAGAGTTACATTCACTTACAATATGACACAATAGATATGCCCTCTATCGGAGATATATTCACTTACAATATGACACAAGAGATATTTCCTCTCTCGGAGGTACATTCACTTACAATATGACACAATAGATATGTCCTCTCTCGGAGATATATTCACTTACAATATGACACAAGAGATATTTCCTCTCTCGGAGGTACATTCACTTACAATATGACACAATAGATATGTCCTCTCTCGGAGATATATTCACTTACAATATGACACAAGAGATATTTCCTCTCTCGGAGGTACATTCACTTACAATATGACACAATAGATATGTCCTCTCTCGGAGATATATTCACTTACAATATGACACATGAGATATTTCCTCTCTCGGAGGTACATTCACTTACAATATGACACAATAGATATGTCCTCTCTCGGAGGTACATTCACTTACAATATGACACAATAGATATGTCCTCTGTCGGAGATATATTCACTTACAATATGACACAAGAGATATTTCCTCTCTCGGAGGTATATTCACTTACAATATGACACAATAGATATGTCCTCTCTCGGAGATATATTCACTTACAATATGACACATGAGATATTTCCTCTCTCGGAGGTACATTCACTTACAATATGACACATGAGATATTTCCTCTCTAGGAGGTATATTCACTTACAATATGACACAATATATATGTCCTTTCTCGGATGTATATTCACTTACAATATGACACAAGAGATATGTCCTCTCTCGGAGATATATTCACTTACAATATGACACATGAGATATTTCCTCCTTCGGAGGTACATTCACTTACAATATGACACACTATATATGTCATCTCTCGGAGATATATTCACTTACAATATGACACATGAGATATTTCCTCTCTCGGAGGTACATTCACTTACAATATGACACATGAGATATTTCCTCTCTAGGAGATATATTCACTTACAATATGACACAATATATATGTCCTTTCTCGGATGTATATTCACTTACAATATGACACAAGAGATATTTCCTCTGTCGGAGATACAGTCACTTACAATATGACACAAGAGATATTTCCTCTGTCGGAGATACATTCACTTAGAATATAGTGTACGAGCGCTTTCTTTGCTTGGAGGTGTATTCACTTACAATATGAAATACAAAATTTTCTCTTGCTTTAAGGTAATGAACATTCCCTTAGCAATAATATTACGTACGAGATATTTCCTTACTTGCGAATACAGCCCCTTGCATTATATTATATGAGTTCCTTCTTTTTTTAAAGGTATAGTCACTTACAATATTATATACTAGCTCCTTTTATTAGAGGTAAGGTCAATTACAATATAATGTAGGCCCTGTACACTTTTATCTCTACTTGGTGATACAATCTTTCGAGATATTCGTTAAAACTGCCATGTAATATTTTCAGCTGAATAACACGATTATTAAATAGCTGGAAAAAAAATACCAAAAAGAAAAAATATTTGGCCATTTAGAGTAGGTGGGCACGGTTGAGTTCCTCCACGAGACCTATTTTAGTCCCCTATTGGAAAAAAAGGGTCTCTTAGTCTTAGCGGGAGTCGTATTCCTTTACTAGGGAGGGGGTTCGAGTTCCTCCACTCGGTAGGGCGGTTGAGTTCCTCCACTAGCGGGAGTCGAATTCCTTTACTAGGGAGGGGGTTCGAGTTCCTCCACTCGGTAGGGCGGTCGAGTTCTTCCACTAGCGGGAGTCGAATTCCTTTACTAGGGAGGGGGCTCGAGTTCCTCCACCCAGTAGGGCGGTTGAGTTCCTCCACTAGCGGGAGTCGAATTCCTTTAATAGGGAGGGGGGTCAAGTTCCTCCACTCTGTAGGGTGGTCGAGTTCCTCCACAACTCAAAGAAGCGATTATAAGCAGTCCGAGTGCAATATCCTAGTACAAACCTAGCTTTCAATCCTTCCATAATTTATACTTATAATTATGGTTCTCACTCAACATAAATTAACATTTCATACTTTGATTAATATTGTTATTATTTAATTATTTAATACCCACAAGGAAACTCCTCCTGTTTCCGTGGAATTCCATGCAACGTAGAAGAGGTTAATCCTCCCCCTATCCCTATAAAAGTGGTGGAACTAGACCACTACACTCTTAATTCCTTTAATCCCTTCCTTGAGGTGTCATGGATGAATTCTACCATTGTTATCGGACTAAATATATCCGTGGAAGAACTTTACATCCCTGGAGTAGACTTCAATATCTTTGTTGAGAAGACTACTAGTCTCTTCATCAAGGTGACCCTACAATGACTCGTGGACAAGGATGCCATTCTCACCCTGTCTGATTTTACCTGTGACGAGGAGATTGTGTTTAGAATCTTGACTGGGTGTGCTGAGGAAGAATTTTCTTATATGATTGCGCACCCCCCTCCCCCTTCCACTCCAAATGGGTGTGCATTTACTTTTAAACTTTGTCTTAATAATTCCTGTCCCTACCATTGACCAGGTCGCCAGAACGTTAAGCAATGAAATCAATACGGGAGATCCAAAGATGCTCCTGTTTGCGACTAGGTCGCTGTCGTCACATCGCAGTCACCTTGTTTTGCCACCTGCATACAAACAAGGCTCCGCGTGCTTGCGACCAGGTCGCTGTCTTCAGATCGCAGTCGCCTAGTATGGCCACCTGCTAACAAAACAAGGCTCCGCGTGCTTGCGACCAGGTCGCTGTCTTCAGATCGCAGTCGCCTAGTATGGCCACCTGCATACAAAACAAGGATCTCTGTGCTTGCGACCAGGTCGCTGTATTCAGATCGCAGTTGTCTAATATGGCCACCTGCTAACAAAACAAGGCTCCGCGTGCTTGCGACCAGGTCGCTGTCTTCAGATCGCAGTCGCCTAGTATGGCCACCTGCATACAAAACAAGGATCTCTGTGCTTGCGACCAGGTCGCTGTCGTCAGATCGCAGTCGCCTAGTATGTCGCAATTATGACCGTAGCCCTAGTTTATACATACTCTGATTTTGATTGGAGGAAAAGGATATAAAATAGAAACATATTTATTTGTGGCCAACATTAATAACATTTTACTTTATTATTTATGTTATTTAATAAGTATTGATAATATCTATCAAAAGTGACAGCTGCAAATAACATGACTTGATCTATGAATATATTAAAACTGTTTTAGTAACTTTAGTAACTAGCTTCTACTGTTCTTCCAACCAAAATCATACTATATGTCGCTAGCTTGTAAGGGAAGTGAAACGAATTTATAATAGAGAGCTGTTCCACTGTGTACATCAATCGACGGATTCCACAATCCGACTGAATTCCCCGCTTTTGATACATTTTTGTATGTTTATAATCGGTATTCTCTTTCTCTATATCATTTCGTCGATATGAAGTGAGACAGAAAAGAGAGAGAGAGATAATCTAACCCGTTACACACAACAAACAAAAAAAACAAATGCGTATCAATAAACTAGTAGATTACGTCCGGTCAGTTTGGATGGCGTGAGCGGTGGGGGGCTTACCGTGGAGCATGCGCAAATAGACACTCGTCAATGTAAACAATGGTGGATTTTAGGAGAAAAAATATCATATCCCTTCCTCTTTCGCCTGAGAAACAGCTGTGCTGCAATGCACTATCTGTCTGCCCATTACGTCAGATGTCATTGGCTTGATCCTGTTGTGACAATATACAGTACTCTGATTGAAAGTATGTGTTCTTTTNGAGGAAGAGTGGTTATTTTTTGTATTGTTGTTTGTTTTTGTTTTTTTTTTTTTTTTTTTGCAGTCCAAGTCTTAATAATCATCAGGCTATACTCATATGTTTACTAATATTTATGAGGAATATAGAATTTAGAGGGAATGTTACCCACATCTGCGTGAAGGCAGAGTGAAAACCCATTAAGAAAAATCATCTTCTCGGCCTTGATTTGAAACGAATCTCCTAATCACTGCTTGGCCAAAATAGACAAGGTTAACGTCTTTGATCTGTGGTCACAAATAATGGTATTTATTTTGGTATTTTTTTTGTAATATTACTATCGTGATTGTTTTTAACTCAAGAGTTACAGAATTAATACTTTCACTACTTGCATGCATACATAATCAAGACGAGCAGGCTGAGGTGGATAGGTTTTGTGGCGTTAAGAGGTGATGGATGATAGGTGCGTACAGAATTGTAGTTGGGAAATCTGAAGATACAACGCAAATTGGTAGACGTCTAATTAGATAAGAAAATAATGTACAAAATTAATGGATTTGAACTAGGTTTGGTTTCAGGTTAAATGTTATTAAAAATACTAAAAACAAAAAGGGCATCGCAATAAAGTCTACTTTGGAGTCCTAAAAGGTTTCAAATTATGTCGATCATAATAAATCCGGCTAGTAAAGAATTTATTATAGCGATGATTTATAATCATAATAATTTTAATTATAAACTGTTCAAATATCATACTAATCCCACATCTTAGCTCAGTTGGTAGCGCATCTGCCTTCTGAGCTATTGTTGTTGGAATACGTTGTTTTATTAAATTTACCTTTTGATACTTTTCCATTATTGTTGAGTTGGTTTTAAAATCTTACCACTTCCAATTTCTATAACATTTATATTATTTCTGTTTTTAAATTTAAAGTTCCAATTAGCTCCACACACTAAACTGAAGGTATTATTAGTATCATATCATTATATGATAAACAAATAATTTCAAATCATAAATTCAACAAATGTAAGGCCTTTGAAGGAAAATATCACACTGCTGTATTTACTATGAAAATTGAATCTCTGAAGCTTCAAAACCACTAAAACCATCCTCTTTATTATAGTATACTGTGACATCTTTTTTGATTTGTTTCCCCCCAGTGTCTTAGTACCAGTTTGGGATGTACGTATTCATTAATCACGCTAATATAATATATATGAGGAAGGAAGAATGTTGAGCAAATGTACCCAAATTTTCATATATATATTTGGATATCAATTAGAAAAAAATCCTCAAAACACCAGACCTATATTAGAGCTCTAAGCTTGTGGGGGCTTGTTAAAAGGTGACTATTTAGCTTAGGAAGGCTATATCTATGTTTAAAACATTAAATTGTATATAATAAATAAGATATTTCGTGTAAAAACTGTCAAAAACTAGCTGATTCTATATTATTCTCTTACTTTTTCTTAGTAACAAATCTTAAATATAAGTTTTTTGATCCTATTAGAACATGTTTATTACTTTAATATTCATTTTGGGTCGAACCATATTTTGAAATAATAAACCCCTTCTTAAATAATGGGAGATTTGTGGGCATTCGCAAAAAATGTATTTGAATGCCTCTATAGGTTATAAAATTCATCAAAATATGTTTATCAACTATAATAAAATTATATTTATAAATAAGTTGATTTTCAAACTTATATAACTTATATAACTAATAAACAAGAAACTCTAAACGTAATTTCTTGGAACCAAAACCAACATGATATATTCCTATTGTAATTTGATGGTTTATAACATTTATTGCTATTCAATATCGGCTTCTTAGATAAATTATTTGTAATTGATAGTAATAGTTTCGATATAAATATGTATGTATTGAAAAAATTAGACTTAGCTATAAAATATTAATCAAATCCATTATTTTTCAAAACCTAAATTCGTATCATAGTGTTTATTTTATTTACAAAAATGAATAAAGAATTTATAATTTGATTCCTAGGAAACACGGTAAGGATTGAGGTTTATTTTAGTAAATTAATTCTTAATTTGTAATTTTCAGTAGAAATAAAAAAAAACGGTCAACCATTTATGTTAATACATTTTGCTATAATGAATTTATTTTTGCCTTCATAAATTCAATTAAATGTTTATTTAATGATATGGAGTCTG
Source organism: Timema genevievae (assembly GCA_902155825.1). Lineage (NCBI taxonomy): Eukaryota > Metazoa > Arthropoda > Insecta > Phasmatodea > Timematidae > Timema > Timema genevievae. The sequence goes on along the minus strand of CABFWO010000604.1, from coordinate 77,753 downwards.
ATGGTTAAGTTTGACCAAGAAATAGGTTGTGATAAGCCATCAATAAGCAGTAAAATCCCTTTAAAAATATCAGGTTAAAATTTCTACAAACATTTTGAATTCAATATTTTCGAAGCCTTGATCCTATAATATCATTAGCGATTTGACAGAGGAGACGAGGCTAAAAATGTTATATCCCCAATACGTATGTGGAATGTGCCTGGTATACTTTTCCACTGAAACGCAGTTGATAAGGTTTTAACTCTAAAAACTTTAAACCTCCCGCTTTAGCAATTAGTTCTCATCATAGCCACCTTAGCGCTACAGAATGTGTGTAAGATAGAGAGACAGAGAATTAATTCCACTACTTCCTTGCTTAGGACTACGAATTTGCCCTCAATGAGACTGATCCTTCCTTCTTCAACCCAGTACGATGGTGCCACTGTGAAATATAACCTTGTTATGATTATGTTATTCTTACAATGATTTAAACCCTGGCACTGCTACCTTGCGTTCTGCAATCTAAGCTATACAAGTTCTCGTCCCAGACTCATCCCTTAGCTAGTTGAAAAAATTATCATTGTCATACTTTCCGTTCTGGCTATCATTTAACTACGTTCATCTGTTAGAGATGAGAGAAGTAAGGGAAAGTGTAATTGAATTTTTAGGAATAAAACAGCTGGGATAAGAACCCCGACCTCTCTGTCAACGGCAAAACAAAGTCTATGAGCCTGAAATTTGGTCCTCGATCCGTTTATAGCATATTAATTAGTCTCATACCAGCTAAAGAGTACCTTGTTAAAAAAAAGTGTTTCACTGACTAAAAAGTGACTTACTGACTAAAGAGGGTCTTACTGACTAAAGAATGTATTACTGGAAAAAGTGTCTTACTGACAACTGAATGTATTACTGGAAAAAGAGTGGACTATTGACTAAAGAATGTCTTGCTGACTAAAGAATGTCTTACTATCTAAAGTGCGTCTCAATGACTAATGAGGGTCATATTAAGTGATTAGAACTTAATATCATAGGCGCAGTTTTAACTTATTGTGTGGACCTTTGTTTAGGCCTCATCACTGGTACATAATGGTAACATTCTTCTTTTTGAGCTAAAATTTATACAAAACGTCAGGCTCTAGCATAAACTCAAGGTACTGTCTCTATGTGAATAAGTACACAAATCTACCAAAAAAGTATTTTTTTTCTCCACATCATTTCAACGTTGTGACTGTATTTGTAGAGCGCCGTGTTTAATACCATTTCATTCGACCTTCAATCAGCTGTATCGCCGGTTATACTCATTCACACAATGCTAGCAGGTGTCCTGCCACGTCCGTAAACATCACCTGTCAATCATGGCAGACGAGGACAGAGAGATGTAAACAAAGAGCCAATAGAATGACTACCTTCACCCCCCACCCCCCATCAGCGCTCTCACAACCAATCCATAGAGTTAATCCACTAACACAATAACAATAAATAATCAAGTGGATTTATTAAACTGTGATCCGAGTGTGACGGTTTAAAAACAAAGCATTTTATATCTTTATCGTGTTTCTTCTTAATAATATGTTTGGAATCGCCTGTCTCTTTTCAGGTGTTATATCAACATTTAAAGCCTGTTTCACCCCATAGATAATTTAGTTAATTAATACAACAGCTAGATATATCTGTCTCGTCTTGGTGATCTAACTTGGAGTCTTCAGTCGAAAAGTGTGGCAGCGTGACCAAGTGAAACCATAATAAATACATGGTAAGACTAGATAATATAATATAATCTCTCATCATTATATAAATGTTTAAAAATCATTTATATGTAAGATGTAAAAATAAAAAGAGTTTATGTTTGAAAAATATGTAGTGTTGCTAATATGATAAAACACTCCCGAGATATTTAATTTGAAGAAAATTTTAAATATCAATTTCAGAATAGATAATTTAAATTATCAGTTGTCAGTTATTAGAAAAACACATTTATAAAAATGTTTTTTACTAAAACAAATACACCCCTATTTTACTATGTAAGTCACTCTCCAAATGACAGTTTCAGGAAAAAAAAATACATTTTTAAATTTTACTATTAAAAGAAAATTGTGGTCATCTGTAAACTACGCTTCCGAAAACAAGAATATAGTGATTCTTATATATTTCAAAACACGATTTTCTAAAAAACTAAAGAATATCTAAAAATCAATTTTCCAATTAGATCAACTTAGTTTTTAGCTAGAATTAAAATCATAGCTCACGTGCTAAATTGGCCTCCTGATGGTGGGGAGATCGGTGATACCAAATGATTTCCCACTCTCCTTCCTCGCAAATGCGCGTAGATTACCTTTAAAATGTTTGCCTCCTCATTGTTACCCCATCAGAATAATTATCATGTATGCGTATAAACTGAACAGGTAGTAATACGTGGTGATAAAATAAATAATATCATGTTTTGGGCTTAAGGGTTGACCATATAGAATATCAATTTTAAACGGAAACCATTCAAATGCTCACTACTTTAGTTCCAGGTATAGACAGACGTACTGTACATGGAGATAGTTGGATTTGTAAGAGCCACTTATTTAAGTTCACGCAAAAATAAAATATCAAGATGCATCATAAACTTAAGGTCAGCATTTTTAAAGATTACAATAATTTATATACAAGAACAAGTAAAAAAATAATAATAAAATTAAAGATTACCATTAAAAACAATTATTGCAATGATCCTTATTTCGCTGTTATTAAATGATGAATCTATAAAGCTTTACTTCGATATTATCTCCAGGTTCGAGCGTAGTCTTATATACAACATACCTGTTAATCAGTCATGCTTTTAATTAAGCTGGTGTGAGAGAGCTAATGAAGGTATAATTTAGAGGAAATGTGACAACATTTCCTTGGAAGAAGAGAAGTAAAATCATCCGCTTTGATATTCGCTTGCTCTAAGGCATCATTATTGCAATATACTGGAATGATAATGACGGTGTGATTGGGCTTTTAATCCCGATAAGATGTTTTGAATTTGTTTTTTTAACGGTTTCTCTCTCGCTCTCTCTGTCTAGCTCTCTCTCTCTCTCTCTCACACACACCCACAATGCTAGTGTGAATACATACATTTTATACATTCTTAGTAACTACTCCATTAACACATTAGTGTAATTAATGGGCACGTATAAACCGAACGGATTCTAATATGTGCTGAAAAATGAAACAACAAAAGTAAATATAGCTTACGTTTATGATTTGGCACAATAATGGCAGGGTTCAAGATGTTTGTCAAGTCATTTCAGAGGTTTCTATTAAACCGGTCTAGAGTGATATATATTTTTATACATAATAATCCGTGTGAACTATTAATGGGATTTACTACAAAAACGGTGACCTGGTGGTCTAGGGGTAAGGTGTTGGACTTCTGAGCTGGGGTCCGGGGTTCGATCCTCGGTCCCGGCACAGATTTATCTGATTACCAAACCCTTCCTTCACCTCTGACAAGACGTGTATTAATCACAACTTGTGAATGTGAGGAATGCCAGGCCTCCACCGTGGTTCGGAT
>CABFWO010000604.1:0-74008 GCA_902155825.1 Timema genevievae | reverse complement strand
CAGACTTGAAGTGTTTATTTTTTTTTAGTGAGAATAATAAGGTTGGCTTTCGAATACATTCTTGGACTGGTGGGCTTTCCATGAACTACGTAAGCATATTGGGGGGATCTGGAGGGATGGCATGGATAAGCATGACAAAGGAAGTAGGAAGAGTCAGATAATGCATGATGCAACATTATTACAAAATAAGCGTATTTATTTTTAAATGAAGAGTGCTACTAATGTTCGCCCACAAGCGTGAATTCACCTCAATGTGGGGGTTTTAGAAGTGAACATTTGATTGGCTCTCTTGCCTAAACTATTACCTTTAAATGCATGTATTAAAAAATGTTACTCTCTACAACAAATTAATCTCCAATATTTCTCTAGCTCACATAACTTTCTCAGCGTAAGTGATAAAAGTTGAAAATGTATAGTTTTTTCTGAAAATTGTGACGATCTTCAATTTTTAAACTAGACAATGGGGGGAGGGGTTAGTTATATTGTGACGTAATATTATAAGGGGGTTTCAAAAAATGGCGACAATGTGTGTGACAAGTAGGGGGATGGGGTCGAAAAATATTCGAAATTATCGTGACGTAGTTGATGAACAGCCCCCTAGTTATAATCAGGCTGTTATTTTACTAAATTGATCATAACTCTCCTTCCCTGCAAATGCAAGTAGATTTTTACCAATATCTACATTTTAATTCCTGATTCATTAGCGTAATCAAATTAAGATATCCCATATGGATAGTAAGAGGCAGCGAATAAACTGTCTATATTAATGTTCAGATAAAAATAGTAAAATATTTTTTTTTAGCTATAAGCTACATAAATACTTTAAATTGTATACTTATTCTTGAGGATACTGTGCAGCTTTTATTGTATCTAATCTTGAAGTTTCTAATGTTATATATTTGCTACGATAGTTATATTTTCCTGCCATACGATAATATTTAGACTGTAAAAATTGATAAGAGAGACATCATTATTCGTTATGCGTTCAAAATTAATATTATAAATAATTATATATATTTGGTTGAGGCCTTTTTGACTCTTAGAGATGGACCATTTGATACATTTAAATGGGCCACTCTCTATTTAAACCAAAGATATGTAAGTGGCAAGATTTTTACTATACAAGTCACAATTCTTTATGAATTCAATATGCTTTGTAAAAATAATATTTCTACTATGAAGCACATCTATTTGTAAAATTAATATCTGTGTGTGTTTGAGTGATTTAGATTGATATGGATGATATTTAATTGATATATATTTCAATTCGTGGGGTTCAATGCATCAATGTAACAGTTAATAATTTGTCGATACATTTCTCCATGAAATTTGAGCTCATATACATATATTAATAATGTGTCTGCACCATTTCATCACTCATTCCAAAAATAACTAAACAAAATTGAAAGTTATAAATATCATTATTATTATTATTAGCACCGCGTCTTACTACCCGTTCGGGTTATACGCACTTACGCTAATGTGTAATGGAAGGGTGATTGTGAAATGAAATGGAGGACCTAAAGTTTAACGTGGGATCCGAACCACGGTGGAGGCCTGGCATTCCTCACATTCACAAGTTGTGATTAATACACATCTTGTCAGAGGTGAAGGAAGGGTTTGGCAATCAGATAAATCTGTGCCGGGACCGAGGTTTGAACCCCGGACCCTCAGCACAGAAGTCTGACACCTTACCCCTAGACCACCAGGTCACCCTAATATCATTATTAAAGTCATAAATATCAATGTCACCTAACTAAACTAGTCATCACTTTCTCGCGCACTACGATTCTTACTACCCATACAATATATCCGCGTATTTTCACTAGGGCGTAGTGATTAATAAACTAATATTCGGAGGAAGTGCAGCAGAAGTTGCGTTTGAGTAGAGTGGAAAAACAGGGGGGAAAAACACTACTTTAATTTGTTTAGAATACAACTAGCCAGGATTTGAACCCAAGCTTTCAATTCACCGCAAAACCAGACGAGATAAGACTTGACGACTTCCCCCAAGTTCCCATTGGTGATAGCCTTACTTTTCTAAATAATACCATATTTATAAGCTAATAGTTTATAAATTTTTTGATTTAAATTTATTTTCAACTTTACCCAAATCAGCGGGAACTTGGTACAAATATTAAACTGGTTTATTCTGGTTTGTCAGTGAAAGTGAGTTAAGGGGTTCGAATCCTAATCGGGTGTATTAAGGGTGGTGTTTCTTTATGTTTTCCCCCCACTCCTATCAAGAATTTGCGGTTACATTTCCTTTAAGACTTACCTTCCTTATCCCTTCTATATACGGTGTTTATAATTAATATACGCATAGCTAATATATGCGTAAGCACTAAATGGGTAATTAAATGTGGTATAAAATAAATAACTTTTATTAGCATTGCGTTTTACTACTGGTTTGGGCTATACGCCTATGCACTAATTGCACTATTTGGTAAGGGATTAAAACGGCTTAGTTTAGAGGAAATTTATTCACATTTGCATGGAGGGAGAGTAGAAAACCGTTTAGGAAAACCTATCTCAGACTATAATCAAACCCCGATCACCCTGTCTTCGGCAGTCTAGTCCAACACGAGAGTAGAGCGTTGGACCACGTGCTCACCAAAGAGGATAAAAATAAATATTAGTATTATATATTAATATTATAAATAGGCCAATAGTTAAATTTAATATATGCCATATATTTGTAAGTGGTAACTACACATTACAGCGAAACATTGTTATACACAGTTATTTATCAATATGTTTATCACTTGCTGAAGTAGGCATTGTAAGATAGCTCAATATGAAGCCATACACTTAACTTTGTTTTAAGTAAGGTTTTTATGATAATTTCCCTAGTACTAGCTTAAGTTTGTCTACGTAGCCACATTTAGTAGTGGATGTTTTTAAATGAGGTGTAGATGTATTAGTTCCATCCACTTAGCCCACTTGCATTTTTTTCCTTCCATTACTATTATGAAAATCAGAAACGACCAGCACAGACGTTAAAGGGGTAAAGAGGAAGATGGAGGGAGGAAAAAACTTTCTTCATTACTTAACGTAGCATACTCGCGGCGCAGGTACTTAGGATTACGAATAAATAATTTCACACCGCATAGATTTCCGTTACTAGCGTTTTATTTTAAGTCGTAGCGTGGTAAAGTAAAAAAGTAATAAACAACAACTCACTATTTCCGTATCCTTAGTCACGTGAAATAAACTTTAAGAGTTAGTATAGGCGCTTTGTCAATTACGAGAAGATAGATGTTCTAATACCGGCCTAGTGTAACAAAATGATTCCTCACTTTTTCTCCACGTGAGCGCGGTAAATTTCTTAGATATTTCAATTTTATTTCTTCAACAAACTTATTTATTCACTATAAATACAGGATAACCAGCTCCTGGCCTTTAATACATCACTGTGATAGAGGTAGGCGTCAATTTCACAAATTATACTTTTATGAGCCATGCTGAGAATCGAACCTGAGGCAACTGGTTTAATAGGCAGACACGCTAATGACCTAGCCAAGGTATATGATTTGTTTCCTCAAAATTCTACTTTACGCATCCCTAAAATGCGTACAAAAAAGACTGGATGTAATACATGGAACACACAAACAAACTTGTATTCGAATTGTATTGCACTCCTAAATTATTTTATAGTATTATTTATATTGAGCTGAATTTTCAAAGAATATTAGGTTTTTCCAATTACAGCACGACGCCATTTACAATATTTCATACTTAAGATGGAGATGTAAAACCGCGAAAAAAAGACCAATAATTTTACAGTTTTTACAACAAAATATTTTTCGCCAAAATAAATCATATATTGCTTCAGTACAAACATAGTTTAATTTTCTTCACATGGTGATATCCATAATTTATGAATATTCGCCATGAGAATATTGGCATTAAATACACTTTTTGAGTGAAGAGAAGGAGTTGTCATTATTCATTGAATTCCAGTAGAAAATTAAACTCAGTTTCCAATGAAACAATACTTGATTTATTTTGATCCAAAAACAAAAATATTTTTTTACATAAACTGCTAAAGCATTGACTTTTTCTTGTGTTTCATACATTACCACCTTAATAGTACAAGACGTTAATTCAATTCAACTTCGACAACATTTAAAAAGTCTGCCCACCGGAGCACTGAGACACATTATAGATGTTTATATATCCCTCGCTATTTAATTAAAAAGTAGTTTGTTATTTCAAAATATAATTCATGAAAATGTTTGAAATGTTGGCTAAATAGCCTCACATGTTTATTTTATAATTTTAATAATTTAATGACATTTGACGTAAGCAAATTAACTCATTTTTAATACGCTCAGAGCAATACATTCTAAAAGAAATTGAGGGTTATTTTATGTGCCTAAGAGATTAAGAACTGCAATTCCCATAGTAAATACCTAAACGAGTCTTCAGGTAGGTGGTACCCTTTGTATAAGTTTATATTAAACCGATATATTATATTTGTTCTAATAAGAGAAATATATCTTCTTAAAATGACATAGACCAATTAGGGTTTAAACAAAACATTGTGTTGGTTTCAACTACGAAATGCTGGCTCATACAATTATTATAATTTCAAAAATTCTAAACAAGTGATGTTTAAAATGGCAACGGTTAGTGATTTCCAAACTATTCTCAACCAACGGCAAGATTTGTCTATATAAATATTTCCTTCTTTTCCACCTATTTCTATAACCCACACTGGTACTTATATGGTTTACGATATTGGATTTTTATACAGTATTAAATAATGCAGGTGACTGGGGAGGTCAATTTTGAAGCTCAGCTTTATTCACTTAATTATTATTTTCATCACATACATTTCAACACTTTTGTTTCCCCATCCATTTTCTACCTAAATAGTTTTGGTCATCAAATACTTTACAAATTTACCATTAAAAATATTTTATTCTTTCTAAAACACTTCAATTTTCTCTAACAGTATTAATTAATATATACATATATATATATAACGTGTATCTAAAACATTGCATCAAACTTTGGCAGGCTATTCCTTGGGTGAAAATTGAATAATTCACATCAGCAACCTAGGGTCCATCTTGAATAATAAGGGCGGTATACACCCCTAAAGATAGAGATAAAAACGACTGTTGTGTGAAATATTATGAAAACTGCATAGGGTATTACAACGAATCTTTGTATACCACTTATTGAAACCTTGCTCATTAATAAATTAAATGTGCTGTTACCGTTACCCACCCACATTATGTAAAAAAGACGGGGTTGTAAGACTTTTTTCTGCAAATAAAATATGTCAGAGTAAGTATTACCGATTTTGACTTAAGATTACAAAACATGGAGTAAAAATTAACAAAAAAAGGTGTCTCGAAGAAACTGTATAAATTTCCCCGTTTCCCACTACCTTCCTGCAAAGCTAAATTTTAAGTTTCCAAGCCCTGGGGTTGAGAAAATATGGTGGTCAGTTAATCGCACACCTTTCTGTCACTATCCACCCTCTTAGAAAGCTAAATTCAAAGGACCCTTTAAATCGCCTTACCAAATTCTAGAAATGAGCCTTAATTTTAAAGGCTCTATGCCCATTGATTCAAAATATACATCAATGAATTTTGAAAAATTTTAACACATGTTTTTCCCTTCCCACCCTCTTAGGAGATGAAATTTGTAAAACCTTTACAAATATCTAGCCAATTTCTAATAATTAACATTAATTTTAAATATCAAGTCTCTTTGTCCACTATTTCAAACTATAGAATTGTAAATTTTTAGAACTTTCAATCCCCGTTTTCACAGCTTAAGATTAATTTTCTAAAAACCCCTTCATAGCTTTTGTCTAGGGCATAAAAGAAACATTTACAACAAATTTCCAATTTCTAGGTCCAGGAGCTGGGGAGATACAGTGAGGACTGATGAGTGATCGAAAGGATTTCACCTTTTATATAATAAATAAATATTAATGAATTATTGGCAAATAATATTTTATCCATAAAAAGTAAATAGAGAGATATTTTTTACGTACACTGTGTCTTACTACTAGTCTGAAATATCTCTCATTATTTAAATAACAATTATAGTATTGGAAATGTGTATGCAAGTGTACGTTCCTGAATAGAATAATATATGTTTGAAATATTGGTTGAACTTGGAAAGGTATTTATAGTAATTATAAGATTATAAGAATTTATTTTTAAATGTTAATCGATGCTTGTGTCAAAACTTATTTAATTCTATGATTTAAATATATATTATAATCAGTGTTTTTGGATATTATATTACATTAATGATTGATATAATTCTATTATATAATAATATCTATATTTCACTTATCGTCCGGGCTATCTGCATAATATTTAGCCTAATAGGGTAGATATGATAATAATACAGTTGTTAGATGGGGAGAGGGGTGAATGTTCTAATACAAAATATTTCACTACACTAAACTAGGATTTAAATTCTGACCTCTTCAACGCAAGAAAACTAGACTAAACAAGACTGACTCCTTAATACACATGCCCACTGAAACGGGTGGTAGTAATAATCAGGAAGTGTATGATAAAACCTTCTCCCGATAAAATATTTTTTTTACGTAGATTTCAATTCTCAGATTTTAGTTTAAATTAACAAAAAATAGATTTATCGTTAAATTAAATAATTCTATATTTATTAGTCCTTTTGTTTATTCTTGCTGAGTATTGGAATAAATCCTACACTTACTAACGATTTGTATGTTGTGATGAAAATAATATTTGACAACCTTATCACACCCGTGGGCAAACGGATAAAAAATGTTTGACTCGTCTTTTCGATTTATTTTATGAAAGAATCCAATATGGATGTATTTAGATTTTTTTTTTCCTAAATTAAATCCCACGTTTCCTCCACGCAAGCTATGGATGCATTTCCATAATATTATACTGTCTCTATTAATGAATCACTGAGAGCAAATGGTTATTTCATAGGCAGGGAGTTGTTTGTAGTGTAAGGCATAGAATCAACTAATTTCTAAACTTAGACCAATTATCAATAAAAAGAGATATACAGTACTTATGTTAACTTAAAATAACTAAATCGTGAAAAATAATCTAAAACTCTCAAATGTAACTTTTTTTTAGCACCACGTCTTACTACCCATATGGGTTAGAGATCTATGTACTAGTTACGCTAATGGTTCTAGGGACTAAGATAGGTATGTTTTAGGAAGTGTATCGCATTCATTTGAGTGGAAGAAGAGCGGAAAACTATTTAAAAAAAAACACCCGTGGTACACATGACTGAGATATGAACTTCAATCTCTCCGTCATCGGCAATCTAGTCTACTGTAAGAATTGCGCGTTAGACCATGCGGCCACCAAAGTGAGCTGTGACTAATTCTAAGTGAAGCTAACATAAGGCATATATTTTTCTTGGTAAATATTTTTTATTTATATTAAAACCTTAATAGGCTGAGACATCTATAGTCAAATGTAAACACATATTTTAAATAACTAATACTAAACTGATAACATAATCTTTAGTGAAATTATCAAAATTATTTTTAAATACATATTATTTTTAATTAGTTTATGAGCTCTACGTTCTTAGTTTTACTTTCCATACATAGAAACGTAAAAATAATTTTAATTTATAAATAATCTTTCAACATAATATTAAAAAACCTCAAAATATTCTTTTTTCAAACAAATAAAATATGAATAGAAGAATAACTAAATAATACTGAAATGAACGTCCACACAATGTTGACACAAGAAATAAACTGCTCGCTCATATTATGTGTGCATGTGTGGAAGTCACATGGGTGTACGGCAACGTTGAGCACACAGTCATAAAACAAACATCACTAGTTGATATACGTATATAGATACCTTGTTTTTAATTCGATGATATATGGCGTGTTCTGGATATGAGCGAATTATTTTGTTATTTAAGGCTAAGTTTAAGGATGAATATTGTTGGTAATGGAGATGAACAAACCTAGTTAATCAAATCTATTGTAACAAGATCAGGCGATTTCGAAACCAAATTGCCGGTGATCCTTTGGTTGAAATATGTAATAAGTATCTAGTACTTTCAACATAGAGATGACTTAGTCTAAAGAAGTAAGGACTACAAGAACAGCTTATTTGAAATTCATCCCCATTAGAATTAATATATATCAAAACCACCCGCAGTACAAGCCGATATTATTACCGATGTGGGGTATAAGGTATAATTAAAATGAATTGGGGCGGTATCTGACTTAATAACGGATCCTGAATAGTAAATCTACTTTATAAAAGTTCACGTAAGTAGACGAAAAATATCTCGAGTCAATTTTCTTACTCATTAAAATAAAATCACAGTATTTGTAGAGAAGCTCAGTGACATCTGCGAAGTTTTGTAATTCTTGTTCAATTCTACAGATCAACATTTTTTTAGAGACTTAGGGCCAGTTTCATAGTCAAATTTAGCATGCCTAAAGTGCGAGTTGATACTAAATACAGGATGACACCTACCTAGACCAAAATGGAATGGGCCAGTTTCGAATATGAAACTGGCCAATTTCATTCAATTTCAGGTAGGTGATATCCTGTATTTAGTATAGCGCCGCACTTGAGGCGTACTAAATCTGACTATGAAACTGGCCCTTTAACTCCTTTTATATGACATCGGTAACCCTTTCATAATAGTGTCAATACATTCAAAAATAAACATAATTATTTATTTACAAAGATATACTAGAGTATATAATATTTTTAGGCGCAGATAGTCAAACATTCTTTCAAGACTGTGTTTAATAATTATGTATTTAATATTATTCCGTTTTCAAAATTGTTGGGGCTTTATTTTTTATTTACACTGCTTAGCCTGGAAGCTAGCATGCTAGCACTGCACGTTTCCCCTATGGTGTAGCTTATAAGATAGAGTGATAATGTAATCCGTCAAGGAAAGACTACTACATTATCTGGTTTAAAGAAGTACACATATAAAATGTTTTCAATTCAAGTAATATAACATTTTCATTTTGTTATTTATAAACGTGTGTTTATTTTACACCTAGAAATGAGTCTATTGATACGTTAGTACTATTTAAAAAGATACATTCGAGTAAATGTTGACCAAAACACTAACACCGTTGGGTTGGGGACATACTCGTTAATCTTGTTTTGTAAATGTTTGCTGGTAATGGGAAGTTTGGGGATTACAACCCAGTCTGATGCGCTGGAGTTGTTTGTTCTAAGCTATCTACCCACTCTCTTTCCACACAAATACTTGCTACACGTTTTACTTTCACTCTGCCACTCGAAGAGAGAAGTATTGTGATATAGAAAAATGCGATATCGAAATTTTGATAAATCTCGACGTTTCATGAGCCTCTGATACAAAACAAAAAAAGTGGTTTTCACGATTCCATCTCTCTGTATCTCAGACTAAGGTGACCTGGCGGTCTAGGGGTAAGGTGTCAGACTTCTGTTCTGGGGTTTCGGGGTTCAATACTCGGTCCTGGCATGGATTTATCTGATTGCTAAACCCTTCCTTCACCTCTGATAAGATGTGCATTAATTACAACTTGTGAATGTGAGGATTACCAGGCCTCAACCGTGGTTCGGATCCCACGTTAAACTGTAGGTCCTCTATTTCATCTCACAATCACCCTACCATTACATATTAGTGTAAGTGCGTACAACCCGAATGTGTAGTAAGACGCGGTAATAATAACAATAATACTAATAATAATAATATCAATAATAATAATAAACAATAATAATAATAAACAATAATAATAACAACAATAATGATAGTAACAATAATAATAATAGCAATAATAATATAATGCGTTTCACTCTTACTCAGAGAAATTCTGTGTGCTGATATAATCATCAGTCATTTCCTAAAGTGCATGTTAAATACCTCAAATAATTAGTAAATAATATTTTTGAATTAAATAAATCATCTAATCATTCATTTATATAATATTTGTCAGTGATATAAAACTTAAATACCATTCATAAATATTATGGTAGGCTAAACTCAGTTTAACTTACTAAGATTTATTACAACATAATTGCCTTATTTTACAATCCACATCATGGTTGACTAAAGGAAGGTAAGATTGCCACCTCTAACAGTAAAAGAAAGTGTGATGTATGCTTTTTTCTAAGTCTGTAGTTAACTCTATTATACCTGCAAAAGACATTCTTCTCCTCTGGGTGGGGTACGTGAAAATATATTTCAAAATGATTACCTTCCCTTACGACAGACACGTCGCCGTCCACGCGCCTAGTCGGTATTCTTGGAAGGGAGACTCTTGTGGTCTTTGACCTTTCTAAACATTTGATCTAAGAGGAAACCTAACTGAAGAAGTTTGCCTCGTGTCACTTGGCCACGTGTCTATGAGAATGGAACGTTCCCTTCTTTCTTAATATTAGAATGGTTACCCCTTACAGGTACATTCCCAGATGGGACCCTTTAGTAAACCTGCCTGAATAGACAGGAACCCTTGTATGTTAAACATGTTCTACAGTGTGTAACGTAAGTCCTAATACATGTGCATGTAAAGTAAGTTGTGGAATAGTTCAGCAACGTATATTTGTCCTTCAGCCCCCTTTTAGGATTGGTTTAATACTATTCAGCGTCCTCTCAAGGATTTGCAATCAACTCTTCGCACCTTTTTTGGATATCTTCAGCGCCTCTTCGGTGCCCTTTTAGTCAATCTAACCTCTTCGTTTCCTCGGCGTCTCTTTAGGATATTTTCAATGTCCTTTCAACATATCTCCAGCGTCTCTTCGGCAACTTTATAGCATATCTTCAATGTGTCATCACCGCCCCTTTAAATCCTCCTCATCGCCCTTTCAAATCCTTCTTGGTAGCCCTTCAAAGTCTCCTTAGTGCCTATTCTAATCCTTTTTGGCTTCCTTTGAACGACTGTTCAACGTCTCTTTAGAGTTTCTTCAGTGCCTTTCAAAAACCTCCCCTAAGTCTCTTATTCAACCCGTTAAACATGTCCAGGAAGAAGCTCCAATTAAAGTGTTATCTCTTCATTAGTTAATTCGCATTAAATCATCAATGTAAAAGGTAACTCAGTTAAGTCTCAATCTGTGCTCCTCTCACTCCTATTCATTGGTTCACATTTATAGACACGCTTTCACAGCATGTAAGATTACATTGTAGCTATTGTTGAGAAAGGTCTTCTTCGGATATTCTTAAAGAGTGTTGTTTGTAATGTGGTTTGGTGAGTCCATCCACCCTAGAATAGCCTCTACCCTTTCTCTTCTGCAGCCAGGTTTCATAAATGGCCCGTTTAGGAATGGCCTGAGAGGCTTATTAATCTATAACTTGCAGTTCAAAGGATCTATGTCAAAAGATGATAGCTCTACAGGACCTATCTACGGGTCTTTTCAGTGAGAATGACCTAGTTTTAAAATTTATTGAATCGGCTTGTTATTTTTAATAAGATTAGTAATTTTTATATTGTATTATTGCTTGTAATATTGTTATCTATAAATAAACAGTTATAAAAAACTAAAAAAAATGCTTGAGTTAAATAAAATGTATATAATAACGATTCAATGGAAAATATTTAGTCTTGGAAATATTTTATTATATCAGAGATTTAGATGAGATATCTCAACGTAACTTTATACAAAATAGAGCATTTTTCTCAAGTGTGCTACCGAGCTTTGTCAGTTAAAAAATAAATACTTTTCATTAGTTTGAAATGAAATGAAATGAGGGGGGGGGGGATAGATCAGCAGCTTAAATAGGTTTCATTTATATCAGCCCAATGTCTTAAAACTCCTTTAAATGTTTAGTTTAACGAAGGCCAACTCACTACGAACCTTTTAAAAACTCAATATAGTTATTTTTGAATAACCAATTTAGTTCTTGTCCGTCATATTATTTAACGAAAAATCTAAATTTAGAATTGCATCGGCCCAAATATTTTAAAGCTACACCAGTGAGCACGTGAACTGTCAAACTCTTCTATTTGGGTTTGTTAAGAACGTGGAGGTCAGGTTTCAAACCACAGTTGGGTGCAGACCTACTGAAGGTGGTTCTTCCTAAATGTCTATCACTCTTAACTTCACGTCATCGCTAGTAAACTTCCTCTAAATTCTATCTGTCTCTTACCTACGTAATTAGGGTTATTAAATGTGAATAGAAGGAACAGGTATTAATAGTGTGTGTGGAAAAGTAATTTAATAACCGGAAAAGATGTTTAGATGATAGACCTTGTAAAAAACAAAACTGTATATAGGTCAAATAAAAAAATTTAAACTTATAACAATTGTTCTTTAAGTACTGAGCCACATATTGTAATCGAATGCTAGTTTAGTGGCCATTGGTCCCTTCAAGTTATACTGGAAGATATGAAAGTTTAAGGCGGCTGTATTATGTAACTGTAAGGTATAACGGGTAAAAGGTAGAGAGGGTAAACATTCAATTTTAGCTCAATTTGTTGAAACAATAATTATACCTTTCTAGTTCACTTTATATTATGGTTTAAATGAATTTTTGCCCTATATAAATTTCACTAAAAAATATTGTTCAATGTGGTTTTAAATGTAAAAGTTGTCTGGAATATTCTATTTTGTGGGAATTTCCATCTATTTATCTAAATATAATATTAATTAAACACTATGACTATTTAATTAAGTAGGTGGCACGTCTCTTTATTACTCATTGAAGGTGACAGTCTGAGGGTGTCAGGCTTGCAATAGTGCAACTCAGGTGCATTGTGGGTGCTTTTACTTGAAACCTACCCTTGTAGTTTTCATATCCCCCGTCTACAAATATTAAGATGCATTTCTTTAAACAATCCTCATCATCATGAGTAACTAGCTTATGACGTTAGTAGCATTGGTGTTGCCTGTACCGATGTACAGCGCAACTGGACAAATTGCGTAGTTTTCTAATGGTGAAAATATCGGGGTTCTAGTCATGGCGGGAAGTACCTAGATGTTTTTTCCCTTAATTGTTGCCCCACTTAAAATCGGGGTTGATTTCCTCTAAATTCCACATTCCTCTTCCTTACCCCATTGAGTCAATATGTGGATAGCCTGAATGGGGAGTAAGGAGTTGAGCATGGAATTACATATGTCACTTTTAATAAAATATATCTAATTTCTACACAACCAATTAGAAAATGTTTATTTTTTCCCGCCATTGGCTACGATAGCCAAAACCCTATTAATTTAATAAACCAAAATAATGAATACAATCTTTTATATAAATTATAAAATGCCTGGAACTCTAACTTCTAATTATTAATTTGTAATAAGCCTCGACACAAATAACTATTATAATGGATCATCTTAACCAGACGAAATATTACCAAAGTTCACTTTCTTGGTTCTCCGAGCCACAGGGTATGTAGTAAGGCTCAGCGCAGGTTTAGACGTTTTGTAATTTTAATGAAAATTCAGAGACTTTTTATTAAGATCATTAACTTTTCTAAGACTATGGTATACTTGTATTAATACTAACCTAAACTACACATAGATGTGCTATCTAAAATTTGTAAACTTTGATATGATAACCCTAAAAGCAACGTATTTTATTTTTAAGCGGAGAAATATTTTCTAGTTGCGTATTAGTTTTTAGAGGGAATGTCCCAATATTTGCACTAAGGGAGAGTGGGAAATCATTTTGGAAAAAAGTGTGTCATATACCCATCAAGAATTCAAGCATAGATCCCAACACCCACCACTTAAAATACAGTTTTGCATGAGAGTGACGCTTTAAGCTATGTAATCACTGATTTTGGTATGAAAAGGAAAAAGTGGGAAAAATCTTGTTTTGAAGAACTCGTGTATCTCTTTTATAAAGAAATTGTCGTTTGTCTTAGATTTCGGATTTTCCTTTGAATGATTTTTAAATTTGAAATTTTATCTACATCCTAGATGATGAAAATTGAAATAATTTTAATATCACCGGGAATAATTGAAAAAACTATTCGCTTAATGTTTTAAATATATATACCTCGATTTTCTTACGAATATACATTTGTCGCAATTTCCAAAAACACAAACATTTACATTATGGTCTAATTTAATAACATGTTAGTGTATAATTAGTGTTATTTCATATATATCTATAATATATATCAAAAGTGACAACTGAATGTCGTATGACTTGACGTATAAATATATTATATTAGCTTAATATTTTTTCTGACACATATGTCCATTCTTAAGAAAATAGGGGTATAAATAGCTTTAGTTTCATACCATTTTTTTATAATGTGGTTACTCTAAAATAAAATTAATTTTTGGAAACAAAGAAAAAATTGTTTAAACTAAGTCTACGTTTTTTGTTTTAAACAAGAAAAACTACCAAATATTTAATTACTTTCATCGTTATAACTAAAGCAGCTTAGGGTAATTTACGTTAGTAGCTAAAAATTTAAAACAAGTCGCTAAACTAAATAATAGACCCTTGTAATATTATGTACCCATGTTATTATTTAAGCACCTAACATAATTATACATTTCGTGGTCACCACGTTGAGTAAACAATGCTACTTCACATTAATTTGTTTTTTTAAAATCGCCTTAAGCGAGCTTTATAATTCACTTGTTTCCACTATAATTATTTAATTAACTGTAATAACCATGTAGGATCAGAATAATTGTTATAATTACGTAATCTAATAGAACATTAGAACAAAATAGGTTTAGCACAATAGGTGTATTTACTTGTAAATACTTAATAATAAATAATGAAATAATGGTGATGGAAAGTGGTACCAGCTCTACTACGCCCGTCTATTTATTAATTAAAATTTATTTTTATTAAAATTACGTTAATTTCTTAATAATATTTAATAAATCTATGACTAAACAGGATGAGTTGAGAGTGATATATACATTAATATGAATAAAATTAAACGAAAATCCTAAAATATATTTATTATAATGGTAGGAACCACGCTTGAGAAAGGACTAACTCGCATCGGTGGTTACGTTGACTGAACGTCAGGCTTATCAAGAGTGCTTGTTAATGACAGGGAGACCAGGCTTCGAATCCCGGTCGGTTGTACTAAGGGTGCACCTCCTCTAAAATTCAACCTTACTCATCCATAACACCTTACCGTAATTAGTACATGAGCGGATAGCCCAAAAGAATAGTAAGATGTGGTGAGAAAAGAAAAATATAGCATGTATGGAGTACCGAGCTGAAATTTGAGGTAATAATTTTCCCCAAAATGACAATCAAATATAATGCAAGCCCAATGCCTTACACACTACTAACACTAGTGTGGGTCATTTGTATTATTAATGAGATTATTGTTTTGTTGATAAATGTTGCAAGTTACGGATATATTTTGTATTTTAATATTTAAATATTTTTTAATTACAAAAATTCTAAAATATTCATTTAAGTAAATCTATTTATTGTAATATTAAATTTAATTTCAATATTTTTTCGAGAAAATGTAGGCCTATTTATTTATAGAGCATTATGATAAATAATAATGAGATTTATTTTTCACAAAATGTCTACTTATCTGACCATGTTATACAGGATTTTATTAAGACTCTCAGTTAGGGGAACAAGAAGGTTAAATTTAGAGGTGATATATACAAATTATTGAGAGGGTAGAGTGAAAAAATATAAGGAAAACACCATAAGAACATCCGGTCATGATTCGATTCCCGATCTTCCCAACAACGAAACACCAGAACAGATGAATTTGACATTTATTACACGTAATTACTGATAGGGTTAGAGTTTGAAATACTTTTTTTTTCTTTACACAAAAGACCCAGATATGATATTTACATTGCCATTAATAAAGATTAATATTATAATATTTTATAAGGTTTGAATAAAAAAGGAATCTAGCAGTGACTCATAGCTGTGGTATATTCTTCTCTCCACAAGTTGGTTTTACTTGGTAGCTGAGTATGTAAAGCACTTTGGACTAGAACCAATAGCAACTGGCGTACGTATTATCATCCCCTCCTCCTTGTTATTTTTCTAAAGGTAAAATATTCACTGTTATATACCCAAAAAATAAGTGGTGTTTCCCCTAAAATACTAGTTTTGACACGGTTTTATATTATGCTACTTTGTAAAACAACTTATGTTGATTAAAAACACGACCTAGTCTGAATACTCGACTGCTCAGTCAGGAGACTTGAAAGTGTGAGTTCACTAGGCTTATGTCATACTTGCATGCTCTAGATTGACTAAGGCTGCAAACTATGACATAAAATTTCCAGTATTTCTTTTAATTATTATATAAGTGATTTAAAAATAAAATATGTATAGGCTTTAAAGTTAATATGTTTGTTTGATAAGAACTACCATCTTACTACCCGTCCAGTTTTTCAATATCTACCTAAACTGATGGTGTAGGGACAGATATTAAAGATTTCTGGTAAATTTTCCGCAGTGGTGGCTTGTGAAATACTATGTAGGTGAAGGGATAAGGTTGAGGGAGTTGGCTTCTAGTACCTATCTCATTTAAATAGAGAACTATCAAATTTTGTGTTGGGTGATGAGTGAGGAGATGTTGAGGTGAATGAATTTGTTGGCAAGTACCAAATCAATATAAAAAATGTCAATTTTTGATTTTTTAAAATAGGTAAAACTTCCAGATCATTGTTTCCCTTGGGAACGGAATGTAGCCCGTTCACTAAGGATTTAGTTATATTACTAACGTATGGACATATCTTGTCTACAGCAGACCCGAAATACAGATATATTCGACTAATAAGTGCTGTAGTTGATACGCGAGTGTAAGTATAGAATTGGAATCGCTGTTGTTGATTTATTTTAGCTCATTTGATAATGTTTCTGGTGCTAACCTTTTGGGAGATAATTGGGTTGGTCTACCTCGTTTGAGTTGGTTCTATTTTAAATAAATAGAATTTAAAAAAATTGAAGATTTTCCAAAAAAATAAAAAAATTCACTAAATTAAAAAAAAATTGCATCTTACTTCTCTAGATAGGAATCAGGAATATAGAATTTAGAGAAAATATACCTTAATTTTCATGAATGGATTGTAGTAAGCTATTTATGAAAAATTACTCTCACTACACTCTCACCTATTTTGAGCAATTTTATATCCTCGGCAGCGATTAGCTGGTCTCTACATGCTTGAAATTTATTTCATGTGTCCCCTAATGTCATTAAATAATGTTTTGGTTATTTAAATTAAAAAAGCTGACACACATATATACATACATACATAAGTATGTAATAGTGCCTTTCCATTGAGAAGTAGGCAAGAAACTGTGCAAATAGCAAAAAAAGAATCTCCGTACTTAATCTACCCTCACTAATTTTCTCCACACTTCTTCATCCTATAAAATTCCCTTCATTTCAACACCAATACATCTAGTCATATGTACTCTTTAATTCATAAAACTCTAATTGTTTCTCTTTTTCACACATTCTTCCCCAACATTAAGCCACGTCTTACATGGTCTACACCTTCCTTTTGATTTACACACTCCACCTTAATAAATTTTCTTTGTCAAGCAATTCACACTCATCCTTTCAACATGCCCAAACCAACGTAACACACTTCTTTCACATTGATCTACTGGATTCCCTTTCAAACCGCACCACTTCAGCACCCATTCATAGCTGACTCTGTCCTTGCGAGTGTTTCCACATACATTTCTTAGATATCCCATTCCAACCGCATTCACCTTGCTCTTGTGTTTCTCCTGGCAAAACCACGCTTCACATCCGTAAAACAATGTTGGCGTTAGAACAATTTTGTACTATGTTTCAAAATAAACTAATTTATAGCTCCATTAAACTTTTGGTAACTATTATTATTTTAGTTTAAATATCAAGCAATTCAAAGGTGTTTAATGGCCTAACTTCTATTTAGTTGATATGAACATTAATTGGACTATTCATATAGAAACTTCTAGTAATAATTTTCTAAGACCTCATTAAAAGAACAAAAATAGTTTTACTTTAACATATTGTTTGATGAAATAACTTCTAAATTTAAATTTGTTTCCCTACTCCACGCTGTTATTAATTTTATACAAATTCCTCCAATTCAATAGTGTTTGTAAATCTAAATTTGTTTGAAACATAAATTATTGTTTAGCAAGTGTATACTTCAGTGGAGTTTATGCATAAATACCTAATAGATACAGTACCTCGCAAAATACATAAATCTCAATTATGTTTACATAAACAATTATCTGATTATTTACGTTATACTCGCAGTATAATGATATATTATACTATTTAAATATAATGTTAAATTCAGATATCTTTATAGCCATTGCATAGCATTTTAGTGGTTAAAAAAATATGAGAAATTATATTTAAAATGTATGATACAAATTTTATCAAATGAGCTAATTTGATAGTTTTCAGGAAGTAACGTTGACTTATCACAAAAATACGTAGTTTTATAATTCAATAATAGGCCTTCACTTGTTCTAATATTTCAATATATAAATAATGGGGCACAATATATAAAGCAAAAAAAAAACTAGTTTGGTAAATATAAGCTGGAATAAATATTAAATACATGCTGTTTATAAAACTACTCACCGCATTATAAGTAATAAAAAGCATTTTAGGAGATATCTTTAAATGGTTTGCGATTATTAATAGTACTGTTCACATTTCAAGATATTTTTTTAAAATTTGTTTAAACTATCCCAGTTTAATCAATATTTAAGAAATTATATATATCTCTTAAATTAAAAAGTGTATGAAGGCTCTTGAGTGGGTGAATAATTCAAGGACACATTTTACGTTATTAATATAAATACATCTTGAACAATGGCTAATTAGAAAACTATTCAAGGGTTAGAGAAGAGGTTTTCTCATATCCTTTCTACATTGATGGAAGTGCACATTTCCTAAACCAACTTCCTAATTTCTATCCCTTCGATTAAGAGATTATTAACAGTTACGTTACCCGCGCTGGTGGTCTAGACGAAAAGCTCATTTAGTATCTTTTATTTGTCAAATCCTGTTTTATTGTTCCGAGGTTTTTGTTATCTAAATTTATTTTGTACTATCCTTCAACGCAAATGGAGCTACATTTTAATAAGCAATATTCTCCTCATCAGTAGCATAATAGGATATCTAAAACGTCTGGAAATGACCCGAACTTGTAGAGAGAAGCTGGGAAGTTACGTCGAACGTAATAATAAAAATTAAAGCTAAGACAATATTACTATATCCATTTGGAAATGTGGAAAGAGCTCGCTCCGTTGTTGGTTTGTCCTGTGATCAGGAGGTTGGTGTTCGAGGACTAATCGGGTATATTGAGATATTTTTCCCTCGAAGCAAATGATAGCTTTCTTAAAAATTATCACTATCCTCCTTACAAACCCCCTCTTCCACCTCCATTAGTGTAAATAGCTATGTGGTTAGCCCAGAATGGTAGTGAGACACGAAGCAGCCAAATTAAAACTGCGAGAGGTATTTATTTTGACGATAACATTTTATTATCAGCTTCGGTGGCCGCGTGGTCTAATGCACTACTATCGCAGTAGACTAGACTGCCGATGATGTTCGAATCTCGGTTGGGTGTACTGAGGTTTTTTCCCAAAAATTTTTTTCCATTCTCTCTTCATGCACATGCTGATATACTTCATATAAATATAACGTTTTTCATCCCTAAAACCAATAAAGTAATGCGCGTATAATCCAAAAGTATAGTAAGACCTAGAGCCACTAATTTTATTTTTATTTTGAAAAACTACTGTGAACAGTTTCAAGTTTCTCGCAATATTGTTGTCATTATTGACCAAATATTTCAAAATACATGATTTGTAAAAAGTATCAAAATATATTATTTTGTAAGGAAAATTAATATGGATTTTATTTAAATCAAAATTTATCTCGTGAAAGAAAAAAGTTACTGAGAACGTACTATATAAAGTCCAATTTTCATAGAAATTTCTTTATCTGGAAGCTGGAAAAGTTAAAATATCTACTTTCACGTAGCCTATTGATAGGTCAGGTAGGGGCTTATTAGATTTCAAAATATCTAAGTCAAAGGTCACATATATTTTGATTCAAACTATACATCCATAACAACCTCAGTATCTTTGAAATATTTTGAAGAAAGAAGAAAACTTTGGTAAATTATGTACATATTTAGAATATCTGAGTGAATATGACATATTTCAACACCATTTTTAAAATAACTACTAAACCGTATATTAATACCGACTTACGATAATGCGATATCTATGTCTTAAATGTATATAAATCAAAATAGCAAGTAAAGGAACATATAAGGGGACTATACTAATGGATGAATACAGCTGTGTTCACAGATTATCGAGATAGACTGAATTTAAAAAAGGATTGAGAAAAGTTCTATATAATGAGCCCACTTTAGAATTTCTAATAACAGTTGACTCTTAAAGGACCGTCAATTCTATGTAGGTTTTGAGTTTTCAGTGTTTAATATAGCTAAAAACTTCTATTTTCAAATCTCGATGATAGCTTTAGAACTACCCCTTAACCAAATATACATCCCTATATAAACTATTACATTTTTGGGGGGAGCAGGGGGTGCTACAGTATATATTTTAATGTATAGGAATTGTTCATATAGATGGTATCACGGGAAAATATTTAAAATTAAAGAAGGATTATCAACAATGCAAACACGATTATCTCTTTATAGCCTAACATCATTGATTAGTTTTTCAGATAAACATTGTTCCTGTAATATTTTTATTTGACGTCCCATTCCACTTTTTTTACTCTCTTGCTACCTTACGGATGGAGAAAATATTGTGATCGCAAAAAAATCGATTTCGAGATTTTGATGAATTTCTATGTTTCATGACCCCCCGAATCCGATAAAACTGTTTTTACATTTCCGTCTCTCTCGGTCTGTACCACGGATTAGAGCCTAAACTATTTTATCGATTGGGATATAACTTGGTATTTAGGGTTTTCATAGTTTCCCCTTGGATTTTTATGAATGTGATATCTAGCCCTAAAACTAAGGGTGGGTACCGGGTGAAATTAGAAAATATCAATTTTGTGAAAAAGAGCTCTAACGATTTTGATTAAATTTCATTTATAAGCATTGATCATTATTACAAACAAAATGGTTACTCTCAATTTTTCATCAAAATGAATTTAAGGTTTCCAGTCGGATGCGTAAATTCTAATTTTTCAGTATATCTCCGTAACTATTTGAGTTATGAAATTAATTATCATTGCAAATATGTAGGTATATTTAGAATTACAATAATTTATTTGAAACATATATTTATAAAACCAATAATTTTCAAGCTATAAGCAAATCTATATATTTTTTAACTTCTTGAACACTAAAGGTAAATTATTGCTACCGTAAAAAACATAATATATAGATCTAGCCAGAGATTTAATAGATTTCGATGTTTCAAGATTCCACGAACCCTAAAAAGTGTTTTTTCAATGCTGTATGCATATCTGTCTGTTTAACCCTAAAATTAATAATAGTTTGATAAAGGGCGAAAAGAGATTTTTTTTTTCAAAATTGCTACTAATGATTTTTATTAAAATTCGTATCTAGTAGTTGATTAAGATTATAAATAAAATGGCTATTTTCATTTTACTATGAACATGAATTTTAGGATACTTTACAAAAGCCAAAATTTCCATAGCTCCGCAATTATTTGAGATACTAAATAACTTATCATTGCAAAAATGTAGTGCTATTAAAGATTAAACTCTTTTTAATTTCTCGCAAACTTACAGGTAGATAAATTATTGTGTTTGTCAAAAATTTCGAACTCGAGATTTTAATGAATCTTGACGTTTCATGACCCCCGAATCCGAAAAATTGTTTTTTGAATTTCTGTCTGTCTGTCTGTACCTTCGACTAGAGCCTAAACTATTTTAACGATCGGGCTAAAACTTGGTATCTAAGGTTTTCATAGGGTTACCCCGAAGGTTTTTTTGGAATTGGATATCTAACACTAAAATTAAGGGTGGCTTACTGAAGAGCAAAAAGACTAAAAGTCGATTTTCTCAAAATCGGCTCTAACGATTTTAATTAAATTTTTTATCTAAGCGTTGATTAATATTATAAATGAAATGCCTATCTACATTTCCCTATGAAAATGAATTTTAGGGTACTTTACAGAAGTGAAAATTTCCGTATCTCCGCAAATATTTGAGATACTAAATAACTTATCATTGCATAATTGCAGTACTATTAAAAGTAAAAAAACTGTAATTGAAATATAATTTTATAAAACCAACAGTTTCTGAGATATCGGTAAATATATTAATATAATTTTGTGAGCTTTAGTTGTAAAGAGATACTAAAGTGTCAACGCTATAATTCTCCAATACCTTAGAGTAAGTAAATATAAGTCCCTCAAAAAGTTTGTTATTTTTCCTTTAGCCTCTTAAGAGAAATGTTTTAATAATAACAATGATCTATATCCATTTTAGACTCAATAGTCAAAATTTACATTTTTTATTGGTCAAAATTTATAAATTAGGAAATGAATAGCAATTCGATGATCTGAAGATGTGAAACACCTAATAAAATGTTTAAAATTTTAACTGTGAGTCGAAATTCTAGTGTGAATTGTTGACTCTTGTGGACCCCAAATCGTTTATTTTTATTGGTTCAAACATATGAATGAGGACATTCTTTAAAAATAAATTTATAAATTTTAAAACCAGGACTCAAAAAATGTTTTACATAGGTACAGTGCAATTTATGCTTGGGTTTGCTAGTGTGTATTATTTTGTTTCACATATATTACGAGTTTTGAGTGAATATCTCCATTTTTAAACCATAGAGCTATAAAGTCCATGCGGAGTTCTGTACCATTTATTTTATTCGTCATATATCTTTATAAAACTAATAGTTTCTGAAATATTGGCAAATATATTAATACAATATTATAGGCTTTAGTTGTACAAAGATACCACTTAAGTTTAAGTGTAATAATTCTATAATGCATTAGAGTAAGTAAATAAGTAAATTTCTCAAAAATTTGAAGATCTTTATCCTTTAACCTCTTAGGGGAACTGTTTTTACAGCAATGATCTATCTCTATCGTTTTAGAGTCAATAGTCAATATCTACCTTTTTTATTTGTCTGAATTTAAAAATGGGGAATTTAATAACAATACGATAACTATAAGATGTGAAACCCCTGAAAAAATTAGGAAATTTTAACCGGAAATCAAGATTTTAATACTATGTATCAAATATAGATATTTTTATTGGTCCAAATATACAAATGAGGACTTTAATTCCTTAATAATAAAATTATAAACTTTAAAACCAGGAGTAAAAATATGTTTTACTTAAGTATAACGTAATTTTTGTTCGGGTTATTTAGTTTCACATATGTTATGTGTTTTGAGTAAATATCTCAATTTTTAAATAATGTATGGAGAAAGTCTGTGCGGAGATCCGTACCATTTATTTAAGAATTGAGTTTTTATTACTTTTAAACTAAAAGAAATATTTTACATACCGATGTACAGTCGTACACAAATAAGGGTTCCTATAGTGATGTAAGCAAACAATTACTACACAGATAAACCACTATGCACAAAGTAGAAATTCTATAAATTCATTAAGAAAATCGGGTTTGCTTTGGAACCTCCTTTTTTCTTCAGATCATCTTGACTCAAAATTATTAAAATGAATATTCTTTGGTCAAAATAGATATGTTAAGCTGTTTTCTCTTTGTTTCATCTACAAGAAATAGGCTCATCAGATATACATGTATATATAAATACCACCCACATAGCTTTGTTCAAAGAAAGGCCTCGCCAACTTATAACATAGTGAGTTAATGGATACTATTTCGAAACAAAGAAAATACAACATACAAAATCTTTTAGGTGTGATATCTTATTACTTTCTCTCTATCTTACAGGTAGAGAAAGTATGGTGATCGTCAAAAAAATCGAACTCGAGATTTTGATGAATTTTGACGTTTCATGACTTCCTGAATCCGAAAAAGTGGTTTTTGAATTTCTTTCTGTCTGTCTGTCTGTCTGTCTGTCTGTACCTCCAACTAGAGCCTAAACTATTTTACCGATTGAGCTGAAACTTGATATCTAGGGTTTTCATAGGGTTGCCCCGAGGGGTTTTTGGAATTGGATATCTACCCCTAAAATTAAGGGTAGTTTACTGAAGGGAAAAAAGAGAAAAAGTCGATTTTCTCAAAATCGGCTCTAACGATTTTGATTAAATTTCATTTATGAACATTAATAAATATTCCAAACAAAATGGCTACTCTCAATATTTCGGCAAAATGGCTTTAAGGGCTCCGGTCTGATGCGTAAATTAACATTTTTTATAATAGCTCCGAAACTATTTGAGATATGAAATTACTTAGCATTACAAATATGTATATATATTTATAATACAGATATTTTATCCGAAACATATTTTTATAAAATCAATAACTTTCAATCTATACGCAATTATATAATTTTTTTAACTTTTTGGACATTAAAGTTTAAGTATTGCGACCGTAAAAAAAACTAACCTGAAATGTTGATGGATGTCGACGTCTCATGACCCCCCGAACCCTAAAAAATAGTCTTTGCAATGCCGTCTGTCTGTGTGTCTATAAAAACTTAAAATTAAGGGTAGTTTACTGAAGGGCGAAAAGAGAAAAATTTGGTTTTCTCAAAATCTGCTCAAACGATTTTGATTAAAATTCGTATCTAGGCGTTGATTAAGATTATAAATAAACTGGCTATTTTCATTTTCCTATGAAAATGATTTTTAGGGTACTTTACAGAAGCGTTAATTTCCGTATCTCCACAACTATTTGAGAAACTAAACAACTTATCATTGCAAAATTGTAGGACTATTAGAAATAAAAAACTTTTATTTGACATATATTTTTATAAAAGCAACAGTTTCTGAGATATTTGCAAATATATTAATACAATTTTGTGAGCTTTAGTTGTAAACATATACTACTTAAGTCTTAACGCAATAATTCTCCAATGCCATAGAGTAATTAAATATAAGTAAGTATCTAAAAAAAGTATGTTATTTTTCCTTAAAGCTCTTAGGAGAAATGTTTGCACAGCAATGATCTATCTCCATTTTAGACTCAATAGTCAATATTTACATTTTTTATTGGTCAAAATGTATAAATGAATAATTAAATATCAATGCGATGACTTGAAGATCTGCAACACCTTATAAAATGTTAAAATTTTAACCAGAAATCGAAATTTTAATACGAAGTTTTGACCCTTGTGGAAGACATTAAACTGTTTGAAATGCTCTTAGGTGGACAAAGATGCGCCTCTTTTCTCATTGATTATATATCATTGTATATTAATTTATGCGTGTTCTTATGTGGAGTGGTGATGATACAATGTACATTATTCCGTTTAGAAATCCTACGAGTTTATAGAAAGAGAGAGAAAGTCTGTGCGGTGTGCCGTACCATTTATTTTTTCAATGTATAGTTTACGTATCCAATATTCAGTCCTTGATATTATATGTCACTGTAATTATCTCTTGCAGATCTTTAGCCGTATTTTTGACTTAAGCTCTTAGTAGCATCTTCAGTCTTTGCTGTATTATTTAAAATGAATGTTATTGTGAGTGCACACGGTAGAAACAGATCACTGAAATATAATCAAAAAGCCTACAGTTTTGATTACAACTATACAGCCTGCTTGTTATATTTTAAAACTTTATTTTGACTTCACAACGCATTTTAAAAACTAAGAGTGCTTCGTACACCTTAAATGTCAGATTGGAGCTTTCATAGATGATTTCATTACCCACCCATAAACCAAATAATACAAAGTAAAATGTTATCAATATTGACCTCAAGTGCATGGTTTCAATTTTTAAAGGGCCCTTCATATGAATACTGTACTGTACACCATATGTGATTGTTTGTAATTAAATGTTATGTTCTTGTGAAGAACGACCTCACCAGACTTGACAACCTATTTGCCAGTGAACAAGTAGTTTCACAACCGACGTGTTAATGAATTTCTAATGAGAAAATGTCCTTCACCTATGCTCCGTAATTCTTGTTTGTAGTTTGGGGTTTAGAGCTGGAAAATAACTCTTGCTACGCACACTTTAACTAATAGATTTAAGGTAATACATGAATTTTATTTACTTTAATATATTTTGAAAGTATTGTAAATGTGATAATTTTTATTATTTAAGGCAATGATGCATTTTAGTTCTTTCGACAGTCAGAATTTTATTGGACTATTTTAACAAGTGTATAGTTATAGTATATTAAATATTTGTTCACTGATTTCAAATCATCACATTTCATGATCTATAATGTGTCAAAAAAATTTGATATTTTATTATTTTAGCTTACCAATGTTGAGGCAAATTTATTAATGTGTGGGGCTGAAAATTAATACCCCTAGTTATTCATACGAGGTACGGTATATACAATAATACATCTATAACATTAATATTATTCATATTAAAATGTATTATAAAAATTATTATATTAATAAAAACTTATTAATATTTCATTCAAATATCTATAATATTAATATTACAAATATATCATCGTGTGCATCTCAAATGAATGTCTACTAATTCTAAATTTAATCCCCACACATTAAATAATTTATCTTAATAATGGTATGCAAAAGCATATAATATCAAGTTTGATCTCTTTTAACTCGTGAACGCTGATTAGTTGAAATCATTAAATAACTATGTATAGCTTATCATAATACATCTGTTATTAGTACTGTGAAATACAATTTTGATTATTGAATGACCTAAAATGATGTATCCCAAATCTGTAAGGGTGGGTCTAAATACTATTTATATCCCCATGGCTTACTCTCTTACTGTTTATTGGGCCACAGCAGAGCTGTTTAGTGCATTTAGTTCAAACTTTTTATTTATATGTTAAGTGGTAATACCTTAAGGTCATTCGACAGTAGATCTTGTCTAGGCCTGAGAGGGCTTATAACCGTTTGGTAGTGAATTTAATACAAAGGAGGGTGGGGAGATTGGTGGGGGTAGTAGGCGAGGAGTTTAGGCAACCGTGGCTGGCTCTTATCTTTGTAATTATTACCAAAAGAAAAATGAATATAATACCAATTCTTTATATGTTGCCAAGAACCTATAATATTTTCCTTTAGTATTTCAGGAAATGAGCGTAAAAGTGCAATAAATTATTTTTAATTATGTCTCAGTACCCATTAGCGTTGTACACTCATATAAATTAAAGGAATAGTGATGGTAAAGGCGAACTTTTAGAGTAAATGTACCAGAATTTGCGTAGAAAGATATAGTGAGAAACTATTTACTAAAAAAATAGCCTCAGCATAGCTGAATGTTATTAGAACCCTAATCTCCATGTCACCGAAAACTCAGGCTATTACGAGAGTGAAGCGTTAGAATATGCTATCACCGATACGGATTTATGTAGAATATTTGTTTATTACAAAGTTTGAACTAAAAATTTTATGTTGGGAAACCAGAAAAATAATGTTCCATTTTTTATCTAAATATGTCACTAACCAAGATAGCTCAGCACCACCGTGTTGGTATTTTATCTGAATCCTAATCGAGTTTGATTCCTGGCTCCATCTTATCGGGATTATTTTTCCCAAGAAAGGGTTTTTAAATAATCTCTAAGCCAATAGTATTAAATGTGACCTGGTGGTCTAGAGGTAAGGTGTTACACTTCTGTGCTGGGAGTCCGGAGTTAAATCCTCGGTACCAGCACAGATTTATCTGATTGCCAAACCCTTCCTTCACCTCTGACAAGACATGTATTAATCACAACTTGTAAATGTGTGGAATGCCAGGCCTCCACCGTGGTTCGGATTCCACGTTAAACTGTAGGTGCTCCATTTCATCTCACAGTCACCCTACCATTACACATTAGCGTAAGTGCGTATAGCCCAAACGGGTAGTAATACGTGGTGCTATTAATACTAATAATAATAATAATAATAATAATAATATTAATAGTGTTAAAATTATTTATTAAAAATTTAAGTTTACTATTCTGTTTGACTCTTTGTTTGTAAGCCTTGTGGTAAATACACGAGGACAAATATATTACTCTACAATATTAGTTCCGAGTAAGTCGGTTTAGTGACATCTATCTATAACTAACGACAAAATTAAAATGCACAATTAAAGCTAAGATAATTTGCTTCATAATATATGCAGCTACTTTTAAATATTTAAAGTACTGATAGTCAGATAATATAAACATATAAATTAATACATTTATGAAAATAATTATAATATTGAGATAAACAATTAGTAAAAATGAGGATATGTTTTGATATACCAAGAGTAGTCTCGTTGACATAAGTTGTAAAAAACCGCAATGATAAATCACAAGTGTAAAATATATAATCATTACACCCACCTATGATTCAAATCTCAGCCTCTCATCAATAACATTCCAGTCTGTTACAAGACAAACGTATTATACACTGTGAGCATCAGTACACGTGATTTTTAAAGATTAATTTCAAATGAATGTCTTTTATTTTATATAGACTTCTCGAAGAGAGAAGTATTATAATAGTCAAAAAAACTACTCAAAATTTTGATAAATGTCTACTTTTTATGACCCTCTGAAACTGAAATAGTGGCTTTCGCAATGCCGTCTGTATTTCGGACTAGATCCTAAACCATTTTACTGATTAGGCTAAATTTTTGTGGTTAGAGTTTTAATTAGCTTCCCCTGAGTATCTTTTAGAATAAGTTATCTAATCCAAAAATTAAAGTTAGTTTACTGAAGAGAAAAAGTAGAATAAATCGATCATATAGAAACTCGTTCTAACGATTATGATAATATTTTATATCCAGGCACGGTTAAATATTACAAACAAAATTGAAATTGGATGAAAACGATTTTAAGGATATTTTACATAAGCAGAAATTTTGAATTCTGAAATTATCTCCACAATTAATTTTTGAGTTATGAAACAACTTATTATTGATCCATTATTTGAAATATATGTTTATAAAACCAATAGGTTATATCTATAATAAAATATATATATATATATATATATATGATTGTGTGGAGGTCTTTGAAAATATTAAATGTATTGTTATGCTCTTTGCTGGATTAAGATATTCCTCTTTTATCAATATTTCTGTAACATTGTATATTAGTTCATTTATGCTTTTAGTGGAGTGTTTCTTGAACTATCTATACTATTTTGTTTCACAAATCATACTAGTTTTTATCTATTGCCTTTTTTAAAATAGTAGAGGAAGATAAATATTGTGCTGTGCGCACTGCCCTGTCCTTTTCTATTTCAGCACCACTTCTTAATACGCTATCGGTTTGTATGCATATGAACTAATTATACTAGTGTGCTAGGATTGAGGAGGTTTAAGGCTATAGGAAATGTGCACACAGTTGTTTAGAGGGAGAGTGGAAAAACAATTTAGGAGAAAACATCCTTAATACACCCTACTGGGTTTCGGGCTTCATCTTCCCCGTCATCGGCAATCCAGTCTATTGCAACAGTAACTCCCTAGACTCTGCAGCCACAGAAGCGGGGGAATGGTTATTAAAAATTAAATTTGAACGTAAATCTCATCTGATTATACGAAACTTTATATAGTTACATAATTGATTAATTTTTTCGGACGTTTTAAAGTATATTTATAGAATACCATAATTATATTAAATACATATTTTCATTCAATTTCATTTTATTAAATATACTTGTGTCCCAGATCCTCCGCCCCGTTTCTGTATGGTCATTAGTGTGTGTTCATAAGGTCTGACAGGATGTCTTTGGCCTAGGATTAGGGGGGGATGATATAAATGATTGTGTGGATTTCTTTATTGACGTTAGACTTGGCTTTTAGAAGGTTTACTAATTCTACTATGCTATCACAAAATTAATGTTATGTTAAAAGTGAAGTTAAAATGAACTTAGGGCATATAGAGAAGCGAGTGACCAAACCAGGTGTTATGAGGTTTACCCAATGGCCTGTCTGGCTGCTAGGTGATCCTTGCATGGTCGTCGAATCTGGTTCCCTGGGCTTGAGTGGCAGCCCCAGATTGTACTTGATTAACCCAACGACTTAGCCTGCGTGGCCCCATGGCAGGCATCGTGACCTCTTAAATCACTGTCTTATGTAGTCAGCTGTGAGGGGCTCCAAAACTTCCCATTTTAACGAGGTTTCTGGCTAGGTAATGCTGTCACTACCATTTTGAGTCAGCTCCTATAGTTCATTTGTTTATAAAATCATCAAAACCACCTCGTAACACTCGTTATGTCATTCTCCACTCACAAAATACAATGTTCACACAAACATTCCTTACAATTAAGGCCGTGTGGTTAGACTAGTTTATTTTTAAATCTAGATAATATTACAAAAGTCTACACTAGTAATATTTATAATAACGGTATATGTGGTCATGCGAACTAAATTATATTTTCGTCTACTCTGATACACCGGTGACAGAGTGGTTGAGGTTCGAATTCCAATCGGGGTTGTTGATGTTAGATTTCCTAAATGGTATTTTACTTTTACTTTAATGCAAATGCGTATACATCTCCTCTAAATTCTTACCTTCTTCAAACTTCTTCACATTAATTTGGTTAAATGCGAATGGATCATAATTTGCTGAAGGGGTGAAACATATTTTACAGTCTATTTTTATGACACTCTTTCTTTAAGGAAAAGTCGTTCATTCGTACGATTTACTTTCTCCAAATTACGGAGATGTTGTCAACCCTTATCAAACGATACTTCCCCTCTATCGCTATTTAACCCCCTCTTATCCTCTTGTCTGGCTTGTCATCGAACCAAGATGGCCGCCCTGCCTTGGGATTAAGGAGACGAGATACAGAGAGATAGAGAGAGAGATAGAGAGTATTAACGAGGTTCGAACTTCAAACCCCCAGAGTAACCCCTTCCTCTACTTGGCCACATTCAGCAAACCTCCCTTTCCCCCGTTAGCGACACGCACTCTCTTTAAACCAGCCTCTGGTACCGTCTAAAGTCGCCAAGGTTAGCGTTTTACCGATACGTCGACGTTGTTTTCTGCAGGAGGAGTATTGATTATACCTCCTGTTTAGAAAACCACCCCCCCCCCTTCTCCTCCGCTAGCCACCCTCTTGACAAGAAGAGGGGGAAAGGGTGAATGTGGGGTTATCTCAAAGGATCTAGACGTTTTACCACCATTCCCCCCCCCCCACGAGAAAAGACTCGGATAAGGTCAGAGGCCATGTCCTCTGAGTTTTCCTCTTGTAGCTCTTGTTAAAATACCAATTTATATGTTTCCAGTCTTAGTGGCTGATTGGTCAGAACGGATAGCCACAAGTTTAGGGGAACCTGGATTTATTTTAATGGCTCTCACAAATATATTTACTCTTTGTATATTGCTTAATCTTGTTAGGTAATAAGTAAACATATAAGAGTTTTGACTGGTTGTGTAGTATTAGACATACCTTCCTAGGTTAGGTTAGTTTACAAGTCCTGCCATACAACTAGTAAATATCTAAGCATCAGGACTTGGAGTATAAAGTTGCTATATTTAGCGTGGAGAGAGAGTGAGTAATTTTTATTTATAAGTAATTTTATTTTCATTAAAGCCACAATATTTGCGTACTATACCAACACACACTAAGGGGTTTACAATATCTGCACCAGCTCTAAACGGATCTCGTGGGTTGTGGTCCGTGGATGTGATCCAAGAGAATACAAAATAAAAACCGCCCTCATCTGTCAGTGACAAATAACACTTGTAAAGGAGGTGAGGGGAGAGTTGGTTAAGGTGACGAAAACATCCTCATAGCCCGTACTATGCCAGATAATCCATAACACAATTAAAATCATATAGAAAATAAGGTGTTGACCGTGGTCTTGGGATTTACTGCTTGGTTTTGGTTCCGATGTTCATGGGTTCAAACCCAACCGAGGTCGATGTATTTTTTCCTTGAGTGATGAAAGCCGTAATACAACTTCCTTTGGAGGGGAAGAAAAACCCTCAGTCCCATGTCGATTGTGACGTGTTAAAGAACCTTGGAAATTATGTGAAAATACACTTAATGGCAGAATTAGTAGGCCTTTTCTCTTTCGCTCAGAGAAATTCAGTGTGGAAGACGACGGTGAACCACCACACTTCCTGAGCTACCAGATAGTGCCGGCAGCATTAACCAGCTTATGGGCTGAGTGCATACCCAACTCTGGTTGGGTGTAAATCACTTCAAACCAACCTTCGGGTTGTTGTCGTGAGAAAAAGAAAAAATAATAATAATATAAACTGTAGATACTACGCCTTAATTTAAAGAGTGAAAAGAGTGAATAAAATAATAAAAACAACTTAGAGGTGGAATAGAATTAATAGAAACAAAAAACAGAGGATAAGTAAATCAGTATACCTAACCGATATTCGATCCCGGCCTATAACGACAAAGTAAACTAGAGTGCGCATCAGTGCCTTTCCAGCTGTTTAAACTCTTATTTTTTATTAATATTGATCATAAATCTCTTTATCATTTACCATTTTCTCTTAACCATCCGCGATATACGCGTTTCGAATTATATTAAGAGGGTTAAGATGAGTAAGGCAGATTTTAAGGGATGTGTACTCTCTTTTTTCATGGAATGAGAGTGGGGAGCCATTTAGGGTAAAAAACACCCTCAAAATACTCAGACGGGATTCGAACCTCAACTTCTCGTTCCAAATAAAAAAAAGAGCAGATGATCCTGACGTCTAGTCCCCATGCTCACCGATGTGGATATCACACTCCTTTTATTGGAGCATCTAACGTTATATTCACCTCGAGCATACACAGACTAAGAGCAACCATCGTATCTTGCGGTGAGAAAGCGCTATCTAGGTCCCCCTCCCTCCATATACACTCTTACCCTCCTAGCTTTTTAGAAAGAGCCTCATGGGTAATTAGCCGGTCTTGTCGGGGACCATAGTCCGCTTATCCACTAAGGGGAAGCGCACAACTAACCTTACACCCAAAAAAGCGAGTGTTTTACGATAGCGCAACGGGCTGCTTGCATACTTTCAGGGGGTAAAGTAAAGGAATAGGCAGAACCGAGCCAAACGGCTTGGATGAGCCTCCACGTAGTGGAAGCGGGAGGAATCAAGGGGTGGGAGAATGTATTTAAATTGAGGTAGTGTGTGTATAGAGGGTGAGAGTCATTTTAGTTTTTTTTGGGGGGGGGCTTTCTCATTCTCCGTATCCTTTAACATAACTATGAAAGTAATTTGTAAAGCATTTATCCTTTATTTTTATCTCTAATGTATCTATACTTCGTCTATACTGTTGTAATCCTTTTAAACTCTAAAGAGAAGTAATTTTTACAGATTTCTTTATTTTACTATTAAAAAACACGCATTTATTTGGTATTTATTTCTGTTATTTTTCTAAGCATATCAATCCCCGTACAATCGACTTTCATTTAACTAAACTAATCGAGTAGGAATGAATAAGATATTACTTTGTGAAAATTTACTCTCAATGGTTTGGAGGGTGAGTGCAAAATCGTCTAGAAAAGTTTTAGTACAATCTACTGGGATTCAAAACCGTCATCACCATCCTAGTTAGACCATGCTCGATGAGGTTGACATTTACTCCACGTGGACGTATAGTCCAAACGGGTAGTAAGACGCGATGCTAAAAATAAAATAAAATACTCCACGTGTCCAGAGTTTAGGGTTTGAGCTAATAGGATAGTATATTTAAAGCACTATTCTAAGCAAACAATTAAATCAAGACCAGAATTACAAAGACGTTTAATATAACACATCAACCAAGTTCAAGTTCAACTTCAACTTCAGGAATCGTATTAATTTATGAACTAGCAGTAAGTATGTAATCAGGCTCTTATAGTTGGTCTTTTTACCACTTAGCTCCGAAGGTACTAGTTAATTTATATGATTGATAAATTATTCATATCCGTACTATCCAGTTAATGGTTTATCAACTTCCTTCCACAAAAACGCTGGGTATATTTCCTCTAAAATCCTCCTTTCTTATCTCCACTTCGCCAATGTGATTATGTGGATACTCTAGCTAAGACGTTAATTACTTAATAAAACAAACTAATCTAAGTATTAAATTAAAATAGGTTAGTTTTAAAAGAAATGTACTCATATTATCTTAGAAATGTAATGTTAACACCAGAGTGATGAGTCAAATTTTTAAGACTAGAAGTGGAGTACGGGCAGATTGTATTTAGTAGAATGGTCAGTATTCACCCTCATCATCCTGTCCCCAAATAATAGATAGCTTTTACTTATTATAGTAACACGAGCATTAGAGCGTTTCCTATCCCCCCTCCCCAAACTTCCAAATAAAAAAACGACCCTTTAAAGAATCGTGTGAATTATAATATACATTTTTTATGACGCCTGTCAACAGTTGTCCTTTTTTTTAGGGGCTAGGAGTGGGGGAATAGCCTCCCTTGTTGGATTAAATGAGTTTAACAGAAGGAAAAAAAAAGACGAAGGAAAGGGTTGGTTACCTTACACGACTGTGAGAAAATCCTAAGGATACAAGTTGAGTCGCATCCCTTAGAAAGGAAATAAAAAACAGGGAAGGGGGTGGTTATTCCTTATACACCCAGTATCCTTTACTCTTCTCTGTCTTTTTAGAAAGGGATGTTGCGGTCTCTTCATCTTCTTTTGTTTCGTTAGTATTTTTTTTTCAAGCAGCCTTCTTTGAATGGACCGGTTGGTTTACATTACCTTATTTACATATATATATATATATATATATATATATATCTTTGTCTATCTTATCCCGTTCTCTATTAAATACTTGATATGGAACTTGCGGCTGTAAAATCTCTTGTCCGTTTGAATTCTAATGGAAGGTTTCAACTATAGATATGTACACCTAGGTGAAAATTGAATCAAACTTTTTTAAGTATGTTTACCTAAAGTGTGATTAGGCCCCTTCTTTTCCTACTTTAAGGGAAATAACCTCCCTTCACGATATATCTTATGGAGAGTTCCTAGTTATGAAGCTTTAAAACTACTAAAACAATTGTCAATTATATTAGTATGTTTTGTTGTGATCATGTTAAAAAAAAAACTTAATTTGTTTCATGAAGGACGGGACTATGTTAGTAACCATTTATTTCGATCTCTTAACTGAGAAATTTTGAGTAATCTTTTGAATTAACCAACTCTACTATTTTAAACAATTATTGTTTTATTTCATGAAACTTAAAATATATTAAGGTTTTTAATATAATGTAAACATAATCATATTCTTAAATAGCTTACCACTTCTAAACGCTAGATAGTTGAAAGTCTGTAATATTACTCAGCTATCCTTTATTGGCTTAAGCCAAGTAACCTAACAGTACCACTAAAGTAATGATAAATTATTCGTTATTTTCAATCTTTTCTAGAGGTATGCTATAAATTTTCCTATTCATGTGATTTAGTGGTTTCAGTCACTAAAGTGACCATTTGTTTGATTCCAGTTGGTACTAGCGAAGATCTTAGCTTTTTGTAAATAAATGTGTACTATTATTTACTTAGTACATATTTAGGCGGTCAGACTGTGTGTGGGTTATAAGACGTACGGTTCTAGGTTAAGTTAGTTTTCAGGTTCTGATTGACAATTGACATAATATATCTATAGTAGTTAGGATTGGGTATGTATTGTTAAGCCTTAAATTATACTTAGCACCGCTTCTTACTACCCGTTTGGGCTATACGCTAAACCTCACCTTGCCCTAGTACTTATATATTTATTAAGTGGATAGAAGGACTTTAAATCTAATTTTATTACGAACAATACATCTATCTCTAAACAGTCAGCTCTAACACCCAGATATTTACAAACCAGGTAGCACGACTTCCCCGTGAATCTATACAAAATTATACTAATAATAAATATTCTAGCACCACCCAGAATTGAACTATTGATATTTATATTTGTTGATTACTCTCAGTAGCAGAAAACTCACCTGTAGAAATTTACGCCCCACGTGGGTTTATTAGTACCAAGGAATATTTTTGGAAGCACGTGGTCTATAAACAATCCCCTATTACCCCTCCAATTCATTCCCTACTTTTCTTCTCTTACATCCACCTATCTCAATAAATACAAGAGCCTTCAATATATTGTGGACGGGGAGGGGGGGTCACGAACATACTCTCAAAATATAATAACGGAAAATAAACAGAAAATGGGAAAAGAGAGAGGACGACTAAAAGAGAGTGAGATGAAAAGAGCCACCGAGATCGGTTGACGCATCGACAGCTCGACGCCCAGATAGGGAGGGAGAAAGGGACGTTTATGTACCGACGCTCCGCCCATTACCGACGCCTGTACACACCTGTGAATGACTTTCCCCTAGTCTCTCTGTGTTTGTGTGAGAGAGATTTTTCAATGTTGGGTGTGGTCATGGATCAGCATTAAAAAAAAAAAGCAACGTTTGATAGACAATATTTACCATTCAATCTTTCCGATTTCTTGTTTTATTGTGTTTTTTTTGTTTGTTTGTTTGGGTCTCTTTGTGTGGTTGATTTTAATTCTACTCGTTTGTATTTTTAGTGTAGGTCAGTCCGGTGACGTCACTCAGGATTGTTAAGGGGGCTGTAACCCATCCTTCACCTTAATTTAAGTTTGGATACTTCACGTCTTACTCTACACACAGGATATATACATATTTAAGATAGAAAAGTAGCGATATGGAAGTAGTTTTATATAAAAGTAAACTCTCAATTAGCTAGACAGAGAGTAGGAATACGTTCAAGGTAAAAGCACCAAAGTACACCTGGTTTGGATTCAAACTCCCTACCTCACCATCACTTGCTAGGCATATTTGACGAGACAAAGACCTGTTGGTGTGAAACAAGTTCCTCAATAAACTGGGTAACCTGGTGGTGTCAGACCTCTGTGCTGGGGGTCCGGGGTTCAATCCTTAGTCCCGGCATAGATTTATCTGATTGCCAGACCCTTCCTTCACCTCTGACAAGACGTGTATTAATCACAACTTCTGAATTTGAGGAATGCCAGGCCTCTGCCGTGGTTCGGATCCCACGTTAAACTGTAGGCCCACTATTTCATCTCACAATCACCCTACCATTACACATTAGCAGAAGAGCGTTTAACCCGAATAATAATAATATTATTAATAATAATAATATTATTAATAATAATAATCCTCACAAGTTTATGCATATATATCTATATTTAAGATAATTCAAAGCTTAAGTTTTTTTCAAAATTAGAAAAGCCTTATTTTTATTTTTTATAGGAATGAAAGCGTCTCAAATCCACTCTAAGGTAGTTTGTTATGTCAACGTTTTCCTCAATTGGAGCAGATTAATATCCTAATTGCAAGATATTCATACCTATATAAATCTAAACCTTTCGTTATAAAGACACCACTTGATCAGTACGATTTATAATTTTTACCTGAATGTTTGGTTGTTAATATTTGTTTAAATAGCTTACTTTCAATAAAATAAGTTTGTGAGGTGTATTTTACATGGATCCTACTAGGTTTTGTTGGTATATTAAAATATTGTAGGGCCAAATTATTAGATGACTTTATAAAAATAGTTTAGATTGACCCCTGAGATTCATAACTAGTTATTCCACATGATTGGAGCAGTAGAAATCTATTCATTTAGTAAATATATAGACTCTCAGAATGGCTAGTAGCATTATATGAACTGTTAATGTTTAAGTTAGTTTGTAGAAACACTTTTCTTTTCTGGTTAAAGTTTGCTATGAGTCCTTCTATTCTCTTAGAAAATTTATAGATGCTAGGGTTGAATCTAAAGTCTCAGACGTATTGTCCTAAATTAAGTTGGTTTTTAGTCTCACCATCAAATTAATGAACACATAATAAGATAATATCATTATGTACTTAATTATCTAGTTTTTAGTTTGTTAGTTTTAAAATGCTTTATAATATTTTATATCCTTATAATTTTTGTTTAAATAAGCAGTTGACGAAAACCATTTATCAACTTTAAAATAAATTATTACCTGATTTTGATTATTTTTTTCTTACTTTATTCAGGAAATTCAATATTTGATGTCATGAATGATTCTTAACACTTTTTAAAATGTTTTATTTGTGTGTACTATTATGACGTTTAGCACAAATAATATTAAAGTCTCTAGTATTTAGATCTCACTTAAATCTTATTTCATATACCAGATCTTAGAAAGCTCTTTAATAAAAGAGCATTATAAGATGTTGATTGTTAAGTTCAAGAAAATAACTTAAAGAAAAGACGAGAAATATATTTTAGAGAGAAATTCACCCGTATTAGAGGGAATATAAGCTTTGTTGATTGTTTGCAAACTTAAGGTTGGTCTGATGTTCTTCCGCATCCATTAGGAGCAGTGCACGTAGTCAGTTAGTACCACCCACCCGCTCCAATTGTGAGAAAGCACATGAACTATAGACAATGTGAATATGAGCGGTTGTTTTCCACTACCATAGGAACTAAATGTATATAAGTGAGCAATAAAATGTTTAAAATCTTTGCAGATATATATAGATATATATCTTTAAACATCTTTTACATTTCCCAATTGCATGTTACCAATGGCCTTACTTCTCCGAAAGAGTTAGTGCTAAAAATTTGTATTGCTAGGTAAAAATACTTTAACCTCCGTTAGGTTTTGAACTCATTAATTTTGGGTCTTGAGGCGATCACTTTACCCCAGAACCACTGACCACTGACCACGATTGGAAGAGAAACTAGGAAACATACAATAATACGTTTCCTGTGGAGTACCAGTCTCAATCTACTTAACTGTGATTCAAACTTTGACCTGATAATCTTTTTGGTTTTAGATTTATTTATGCTATAAAATTTTAAATGTTTTGACTGCTGGCTGTTACAAGCTCACAACCTGTATATCTATGCTGGTATGGACTTAGAACTAAGATATAATTAATCCTCATACTTATATATATATATATATACACGAGGATTAATTATATCATGATTATATATATATACAGTATATGAGGATTAATTATATTATAGTTCTAAGCCCATACTATCATGGTTTATGGGCTAGTTCAAACACGTACATATCTATGGATCGTGGATGAATGAATCACATTATTTGTATT
This sequence comes from Timema genevievae, assembly GCA_902155825.1. Lineage (NCBI taxonomy): Eukaryota > Metazoa > Arthropoda > Insecta > Phasmatodea > Timematidae > Timema > Timema genevievae. The sequence goes on along the minus strand of CABFWO010000604.1, from coordinate 35,001 downwards.
ATTCTGGATAAGGAGTAGGCTATACTTTATTTACATTTCTTTTTATAATTCAATATCTTATACACTACTAAGGACTTCACTTTCCATAACTTTTATGAGAACCGATTTGTGTATTTCTCTATTCGTGTTTACACCACCGTACAGGCCAGAAAGAAAGAGGGGGGGGGGGTGATATTCATGAATAGCAATACCAGCCGGGGCGCACATTATTAGACCCCGTCACCCGACGTCAACTCCCTCCCCTTTCACCCCCCCATTTCCCCCTCTCTCCCTCCACAACCCAAAACACCGCTCAATATTATCTTCATCTTGTGGCGAGGGTCCGCTTCTCCTTAGCTTCTGCATCTACGCTGTAGGAGAGCTTGCGTAGTCTCACGGAGCAACGGGATTATGACATCTTACTGCATGAACTATATGTGTAAGAATAGGTAGCACTGGTAGCGCGATGCTACATAGCGGGTAAACGGAGAATATTGCAGAGAGACGCTACTGATTGTCATAGCTTGTTATGGGGGTCATTTACTGACTACGTTTCAGGTGTCCGGATAAACAGTGCTATTTAGTAAAACTAGTTTGTTATTTAAAAACATGTTTCATTCCCAAATGCATACGACCAGTATCAACATGTCATCGTTATTTGAGTAAAAACCTTACATTTTATGTGTCATAGAAGAATCATGATGATGTAATATTAGGTCGTTCTCAGCAGCATTAAGTTGAAATGTCTCCGTTGTGAGATAAAATTAAATTGCTAGACACATACTTATATATAACTGTCCAAACAAATTAAGTAATTTGTTTATCAGGTCTCAACAGAACATTCAAAGATAACTAAGGATTCTTTAAAATGTGTTTTGAAGCCTTAAGATGGTCGTTCTTATAAGAAATACATTCGTATGAGACAAGGAAGTAGGAAGTAGAACGCTGATTTATTTTTGGGAGATCCACTACACAATACTATTTATCCTTAGCCAATAAATGTTTGTATACGTGGAACCCTCTGTCCCACTCTTTCTACACCCTTGGTGTGAGGATATTTTCCTTTAAGTAAGCAGTGCACTTAGACTTTGGAGCATACGTCCTTAAGATGAACTTGTTTATTGATTGAAAGCTATAATTATAAGTAAGAGTGTTTATTGTATATTACAGTTAACATTACTTTTTATTTTGTTTGTGGCTCGCTATAGTTTTTGCATTTTTCAGATTGACCCTCGAGTCATTTAATTCCGAAATTTTTCTCTATACTAAAAGAGATTGAGATTTTAAATCTACTGGAAATACCCCATAGCAATATTTTGCTGGTATTAGTGCTAAGGAATTTATAATAATAAAATAAAGAGTTTTTCTGTCATGAGCATTGCGTGATATATATTGCACTCATAGGGCTGAAATTGAAAAATCAGTAAACCCTGTGGACAAATATGTGCACTTTTAAGATGGAATTTTAAATTTTTGGAATAGATTTTATTAAACATACTAAAAACTGGGTTGAAAAAAATTAAAATGAAGTGATTTTTTTTCCTATCTGTTTTAAGCAAAGAAAAGTGTTGTTCACAGTAACCACGGAATGCATTGCGTGGTTACCCCTGTCAATGCCGGGTACTTCTGTTAGTATAGACTAAATTAGAATTGCTCAGTTGTTCCCAAAATGTTTATAATTGGGATCCAAATTTTAGATCGACTAACGTTTGCGACCCATAGAGCTTTAATGGACATGAAAAGGGAAGGGGAGGTAATTAAAACAATTTTTACTATGATTTTTAAAAATTTAATATTGTATGTATATTTTTTATGTTCCTAGATTTTACCCTTTTTTTTTAATTTAACTTATGTTTAATGAATTTTATTTTCAAACACTAACACAATTTTCAGATTTTAAAAACATTTCACCACCCATAAATAATTGCTTTATGACTCAAACTTTGGAAACCACTGGTATAAAATATTATTTTTATAATATAAAATGGTCTTCAATCTCTCAGATATTTTAATCAGAGTATCCAGGACTCTTGAATGGCCCACTTAATTATTATGCGTCCTCCAAGTCTTACTACTTGTCCAGACCATCCCAATATCAAATGCAATATTTTTATTTATTTGGGCACGTATATTTTTGGGTTCTCTTCTAAACATCTAGCTATATCATAACATGTTTAAAAAAATAATAATAAGATAGCCGCCAAAACCATACTAAGTCCCTCGGCCTTTAATTAATCTGTGTGAAAGGGGAGGTCCCAGCTTCACCGATGACACCTTTTCCTGCCAAACTGTGAATCAAGCTTGAGATTCTTTTGTTTCAGTAGATAGACACGCTTACTAATGAACCAGGTTGTTGGACTTTACAGTAGAATAGATAATAGAGGAGAAAGTTAGAATTGTATAGAAAGTATAATTTAATTTACGTGAACGGAGATTAGTCAACCCATTTAGTTAAAAATATCTTCGTATATCGGTTTTACATGACTAGGCTCACTTTGTAATAGCAGCCAACCAAAAACAGATTGACGTCTTAGTCCACATGTCTAATGCGGGTGATACAAAAACTGTTATAAGTAACAATTATACTGTCCGGAGAAGTCTAAAGCTACACTTAACATATTGACAATCTCGTGTTAAAAAAAAACACGTCAAAACCAAGCTACATAAGGAGCTCATTTTTTTTGGTCCAGGTTTTTTCAGCACCGCGTTTTACTACACGTTCAGGTAATACACCTATATACTGATTACGCTAATGTGTTTGGGATTGTGAAGGTTTAATTCAGAGGAAGTGTACCCACATTTGTATGGAGGTAGAGTGGTAAACCATTTATGAGAAGCCACCGAAGCGGGTATTTTCCTGTTGTTGTAGCGTGTTGTGTTCTAGATTAGTTAGTCCATGTGTTCACTTCTTTCCACGAAGCAGCGGTCGGGAGACTGACGAGTGCTGCTAACTGGCGGGAGACGGTTGAACTAGATCCAGCCGCCCGCGTGTTTCAAAATGTTCGGCTCGCAATTTGTTTATAAAATTTTGCTCCGCCTCCTTCCATCCATCCAGAATATAAGTGTAAGTATTTACTTAATGTGATAGGAATGATGAATATATAATTGAGAGGAAATATACCGATATTTTCTTAGAGACATTTATGAAAAAATCAATTGAAGAACAATACAGTCTCTATACACCCGTCTGGGACTCTAACCCCCAACCCTTCCTTCCTCTTAAAACTTGAATAGGCGAGATTGATGTTTTTTCCGCATGTCTAATAGTCCATCTCATTGGAAAAATGATAGCTTTCTCTTTTGATCCGTAACTATCACGTTCGACAAATTCGTAACAATCGGCCTAAATGAAGGGGTAGAATTGAGGTGTGTGTGATTTAGAAGAAAATACAACTATATTAGCATGGAGAGAGGACGGTAAAACTAGAATGACAAATCAATTGTTGATGAACAACAACAATAGACCCAGCCAAGATTAAAATCTTTGACCTCCCAGTCAGTGGCAACGAAGGAGCCTGACACCTAATACTACATGACCAACGGTGCAATAAAAATCTCAAGTTAAAATAGCATTCTTTTAGTGATGAATATTAAAATACAGTAAATTGGAATTTAATCTCTCATAAATTATTACGTAGCCTAAATTATTCGTCTAAAGTAGTTTGATTTTCCAGTGACCGAGGGGTCAGGGTACGAATATAGGCAAGAAGTATTTAGGAATATTATACTAAACAGTTTTCCCAATCTGCTTCTGTGTAAATACGAGAGATATCCATCTATATTGTACGTTAGTCATCCCTTACTCTTGGTGTGAATAAGCAGATAATGCGGGAGTTGCAATGTTTTTACTTATTTTGTTCAGATTGGGTTTCATTTAATGATTAAAGCTTTAATAGTAAGGATGTGATGTAAACCAAAGAGTTGAGTTTGTTAAAATAACCCTAATCAAGTAAGTTAAAAATGTAATTCGATAGTCCTAGTTAAAATGTTAGCAAATTTTCTGGTTCTATTATGAATATTATAAGTCACTAATAATTTCATATTTTATGGATTTTATGTTAGCCTTGAGTAAAATGTATTGTTATGTACTTTTTTAAATTCTTAATACAATCCTTTAGAAAATAAAGTTGGCATTTTTGCTTTCCAGATAGACACAGAATCTCTGAGTCATCGTGGTTGGCGCTTGTAGTAAACTTAAAGTTTGTGCATTATCCAATGTTTATAAAAATAAGCAAATACATTAAATTAAGGAAATGTCAGTTAAAATATTTATTCAATGATTGTATGCAACAATACTAATTATTATTAAGTGTTCTATCTTACGACAGGTCAATTCCTTTTGTCAGAGAACTTAGACCACCAAAGCACTCTGTCCTCTGCCTCCTCCTTCAGCTCTAAGAATTTTCTTCTTAACTTCAAATCATCAAAAATTTGAATCCTCCTTATTTCTAAAAGTCTCTTATTCCTAAACCTTTTCCTTATATGACTTCATGCAGAAGACAGTTCCTCATAAGGATGTGTCAGCTACAGTTATCTTTTCACCAAAGAATCCCATTATAAATGGTTCTCTTCTCTACAACTCTTCTTAGGACTTCTTTATTTATCACCCTGTATATCCATATGATTTTCTCAAGTCTTCTTCAGCTCCACATTTCAAAGCTCTCCGATTATATCTGTTCCATTATCATAAGCGTTCAAATCTCTGCTACATACAGTGCAATGATCCAAATGTAGCATTTCATCGGTTTATTTCCAGTTCCAAACTTAACTTGCTCATCGGTAATAAGCTCTTGTTGAAAGCTTCCTTGGCATGGAAATCCTCAACCTAATGTCCTTGGTGCAGTAGGCATCTTTTTTCCAGCAGACTTCCCAGGTACTTGTACGGCTCTTTGATTTTCAACTCCTGGTTTTCAAATTAGATTCTCAGCGGTTCTTCATTTTTAAAATTCCCTATCACTTTTGACCTCTCATTGTTGATCTTCATATCATATTTCATCCCTATATACACAGCTGGTCCATCATTTCCTGCAACTATCCTTTATTTTTGGCCAGCAATTCTAGATTATCTGCATATTTTATTGTGTTGATGACGCGTCCTCTTATCCTGAAATTCCACATCCCTCCAGAGCTTCCCTGAATATCCACTCTCCATACAAGTTGAACAGACTCAGTGACAAACAGCATCCTTACCTAACTCTTCTTTCTATATCCACGTTGTTTGTCTCTCCATCATTCAGCCTCACCTTCACTCGCTGTCCCAGATACGGGTTTGCAATCAGTCTTCTGTCCCTCCAGTTGATGCCAATTTACTTGAGTATTTTCATCAGTATCTTCCATTTCACTACAACAAACGTCTTTTGCTGGTTGATTATACCAATGTATGCTTCTTCCCTGACTTCCAACACTCTCTCTAAAATTATTATCAGCATCCCAATGACCTCTCTTGTTCCTTTTCTTTTTATGTATCCAAATTGCTCTTCTTTCCCCACACTTACTTTTTTCTGTTCTAGTCGCCTGTTGAAGATTCTTGCCAGTATCTTTCACACATGAGTGCTGAGGCTGATTAGTCTGTGGTCACTGAAATTTTGGCTTGTTTCTTCTTCTTTAGAGCCACCATGGTAACGTCTAGAAAGTCATTGAGTAATTCTATGTTTTTGTATATTCTATCTATAAGTTTTGTTAAAGCCACTAATCCATTATTTCCCAATTTCTTCAGAGCGTCAGCTGGTATGTCGTCATATCCGCCAGCTTTCTTCTTCGTATGTCGTTCATGGCCCTCTCTCTCCACTTTTTAAAATGGTGCGTCCATTTTTGTCTTCCTCTACCTTTTCTTCTCCTTAAATATCTAGGTTTCCTGGTAGATTTTCCTTGTATAGTTTTTCCACGCATTATGTACTTTCTACAACTTTTATAGGGATTTCAATTATCCTATTGTTGTAGGTAGTGTCATCATTAAAATTAATATAATAGCCTCGTCCAGAAATCATTTCCGATCACACCTAGTGGTATAGAATTTTAAAGGTCATCGTGCCACCGTTAGAGCTAGCCGAGGAAAAGGTGTTGTTTTTATTTAGAATCATAAGTGTAGTCCCTAGGATTGGGGCTTACCAAATATAGTTCAATCTCTATATACACCACTCTTACTGTATTTTATACTATATGTTATAAAGAAAGTTTTAAGGATCATCGTCCCTTTACAAGTATTTTATGTATTTTACTAAGAAATGTGGTCTACTCAAGCATGACTCTCTTTTATTGTATCATATAGATAAAATCTTGTAATTACCGTATTGTTAATATTTTTGACTGTAAGTTTATGACAGATATTGACATATTAAGTACCCCAAAAATAAAATATTGGCTGTTCAGTTATATCTATTAATAACTGAATATAAATTTAAGGTGTTTTAATTGATCTAGTAAAAATTTAAATATAAATGTCGTATGCTTTTACCTTGAAGATAAATTTTAGTTTTGGTTTTAGATTTAATTTATATGTTGTTTAGTAATGAATGATCTTACTTCCCTCTAAATTTTTCCAAAATGGTTTTATTGATTTGGTTCAAAGTTTATATTATGAAAACATCTTTATTCATAAATAAAATATATATGTGTTTATTTTTCAAAGAAAGAATATTCGAAATTTAGTTTAAACTTTTGTTTTTTATTCAAGAATTGCTTTCAATCACTCTTTTTAAAAATATATATCTGGGGAATAAGTTACATGACAAGTAAGAACTTAAATTTAATATTTTTAAAAAAATTAAAATTCTAGGATAGCTTACTTATAGCGCAGTTTGAAAATATAAAATTTTCTAAACATTTATAAAACTTTTTTCTTAAATTTAAATTTAATAATATTTCAAATAAGCTACAGATTATATAAAGAGGTATATTTTATTATTAATCGAGAAAGCTTATTTTAAAGACAGTTTACTGATAGGTGATTTTGGAAAATATTTTCCTAAATATATATGTATCAATGTATGGTATTGATTATTTATTTTACTTGATGTCATGTATGAAGCAAGGACTAGTATATTATATTATCTAGATTATTTATAATACTAAAGAAAGTCCATGCTTTCCTTAGATATAAGGTGGAATTACCTATTTATTAACTATATAATACCTAAACTAACTTTAATAAGTGAAAGAAATCTAATTTTAATTTCTAAAATGGTATTTAATATAAGCATGCAAGGAATATTTAAAAATTTTCTTTATTACTAAATAAGTTCCAAGCTCTTTTGTGATAATGTAAATATAAAATTATTATTTAAAAATCAATCTTAAACTTTAATTCACACACTTGGGTGGTCACGTGGTCTATGGAATCCGTTTTGCAATTAAAGACGTGTGATTTATCCCTGCTGTTTACCCGTCTACTCTATACACTAATTCTGGTACATTTCCTCTAACTTACACTTTAAATGTCCTGGAAACTAAGATTTGATAAAAGAAAAATAATTTATATTTTATTTGTGTTTCAGAAACATAAAAATAAATATACATAATTTTTGTAATTATTATATTCGATAAAATAAGCCATGATATAATTTTGTTTATTTCATTCATATTTGAGATGTTTGACTAAAATTATTAGATAGCCTCTCACCTAATATTTGTATTAATATACAGTAATATATAATTGAAAACTAGCTGAAAAACCACAACATTTATTTAGAGTATAATATTAGTTATTTAAAAATTTTAACGTAGAAACAAAGAATTTATGTCATGTTATTTTTAACTGTCGGCATTTAAGATCTACTTTTAAAAGACAGTTTTAAAGCTTCCAAAAACCTAAAAATAATAAATAATAGTTATCTTAGATTACACTTTCGTGACTCTGATAAAAAATTACCTGTCTGGTTTAAGGAAGGCTATATTTGTGTTTATGACCATTTATTTTGATCTTAGAACTACGACATATTGCATGAAAGATCCTTGAAAACTAGCTTATTTCAACGTTTAGTGACATAGTTTAAAATTAATTTTGAAACATTAAATTTAATGTTTTTAACTATAGAGGGTCTCACCTCTATTTTGCACTAAACCATGTTTTTAATAAAAGATAAAAAAAATTAACCCTTCTTAGATATATTTCTGAGATTTCACTAATTTTGTAGGAGGTGACACAGCTGAGAAGCAAAACTATCGAATAAATCAGGTGAATGTATACATTTGATGGGAACCATTATATCCAAAAATTAATTCAACTCTTCTAACCATGACAAAACCCCGTGGACAAGCATTAACAAAAGCCATTAATTCTAGTTGTTTAGTCATAGCAACATTGTAAAACGTTTATTTATACTAAACTAGTTGCAATTTATAGAAGTAGCACGTGTAGAAAACGAATAACTATTACATTAAACAGCACATAATGATAGTCGAACCTTTTTAACATCGCAAACAGCCTATCACGCGACTTAAGTCTTTAAGTTCGTAATATGCAATATTGAAATTAAAGAACCAAATCTTTAAGACTCTACACACATTAAAGTTATGAGGAAAGTTCAATATTTCTAGGCCTATTTGTTTTGAAGCTATCCACACTTGTAATAAATCTCAGATTTTCATTTAACTTGGTCTTTGCCGTTACCAGCATATACGATGACGCCATTTAAGACCATAGGCTCGCAATTTGTTTTAAACCACAAACTAAAGTAAGTTTAAATACTTATGTGCCTACAAAGCCAGTGCAATCTACGTTTTTACCCGTCTTACTTTCCCGGATCTGTGGTAACGGTGTTAAACGCGTTGGGTTTTCAATAGAACTAATTTTTTTTAAATAGGCCCAATTTGGATATTAGAATGTTTCACTAAATAAAAATGTCCTTTTTCAATTTTATGTGTCATGGTTAGCTACCCACAACTGTATTCACGTAATTTGAGGCAACATTTTATCAACATATGTAAAAGTAATAGAAAATACACCCGAGATGAGTACACCCTGAAGTTTCTTCAAGACGCAAGTTTCAGCCTGCCATTTTCTTAAATCTAGAGATACCTGCACCAGAGATGACGCCGTCTCAAGTGTAATAAACGCAATATGTAAAAGTAAAAAAATCTAGTTGCATAGTCTCCATAGGCCTATTCAAATTTTCAGCTTTCTAGCTCTCTTGATTTTAGAGTCAAATAAACAGGAAATTACGTGGTTTCAAGTGTTGTTATAATAACATGTAAAAATAAAAAAATTAAAAAGATGATGATTGGACACTTTGGTGTTTACTTGAGTAGTTAAGTATTTGTCGAGTTTCTGCTTTCTATATTACTTTATTTCTGATTTAGGCCCTACCAGATCCGGTGTTCAAACTGTACAAGCCTTTGGATCATGAAAGTAAAAGAATGACTTCTTATGGTTCATAGCGTCATGTTTCATAAATATATATAAATGTTCACCTCTCTATATTTATTGGAATTGGATATATCCTTTTTTTTTCATGCATTCATGAATTAAGTTCTAAGTCCGCTGCCTTTTAATAAAAAGTAACATATTTATTATATATATATAAATGGGACCTCTGTATGTTACACTTTAACACAAAGGCCAATCTACCACTGGCGCAGAAATCTGACATGAATATAGCTTAAACGTCCAGTTAGCAGATAGGCTTAATGTTTTTCCTAAAATAAAATACATTTTGAAAAATATTGGAATTGCTTAGTAAGGAATATTTATAAATAAAATTCCATTTTTGTGAAATTAGGCTGTAAAAGTTGTATTAAATTAACACGAAAGACATAAATGTGTAATATAATATAATATATATGCACAATAATTGATCAATATTTTAAAGAAATTGGTAATATTAATTACAATCTATGATACTAGTTAATCACACAACAGGGAATACTCAATTTCATAGTTTTAATATCTGACCTGAGTATGATGCCGTAGTAGCATCAAAACATGTATAAAATCCGTTGCAGCAGTAAACAAGGAACAGGGAACTATAGAAAAGAAATAAATTCAAATTTTAATATTTTTTCAAATTTAATAACTTTGTTCTGTCGATTATAAAAATAATACAGAAATACGAAATGCGCATGATCATATCATCCTTTGTTTTTAAAAACAAAGTTTTAAGATTAAGTTGGACTAAAATGTCTACAATTTAAATATGTACTGAATTTTGAGATATTTGTTATAATTTCAAGAAATTCATAAATGTAAAGTATCATAATTTTTAATTAATATTACCAATTAATTTCAAATATGAATCAAATATTGTGCATATATTATATCATATTACACATTTATGTCTTTCATGTTAATTTAATATAACTTGTACAACCTAATTTCAATAAAAATTGAATGTTATTTATAAATATTAAATAAAATAGGATTTGTGTTTTTCAAAAATTATGTCTTTAAGACCCTGCTAAATGTTGTATTATTCTATTGAATGTAGAATTAACTTTTTAATTTCTTGCCATCTTACAGTTAGAGAAAGTATTGTGATTGTCAAAAAAATCAAACTCAAGATTTTGATAAATTTCGAATTTAAATGACCTCCCGAATCCTAAAAAGTTGTTTTTGAATTTCCTTCTTCTATTTGTCTGTACCTCAGAATAGAACCTAGAATATTTAACCGATTGAGCTAAAACTTGTTATCCAAGGTTTTCATAGGGTTGTCCCAAGGGTTTTTTGTAATTGAATATAAAACCCTAAAATTAAGGGTAGTTTACTAAAAGGTTAAATAAGAAAAATCTGTTTTCTCAAAATTGGCTCTAACGATTTTGATATAATATCATTTATAAGCACTAAACAATATTATAAACAAAATGGCTACTCTAATTTTTCTGGCAAAATGACTTTAAGGGTTCAGTACAAATGCGTAAATTCTCATTTTTCATCACATCTCCGAAACTATTAGAGATGAAATTACTTATCTTTGAAAATATGTAAGTATATTTATAATCCAAATATTTTATTTGAAGTATAGTTTTATAAAACCACAAATTTTCAAGACAAATGCAATATAAACATATATTATTTTAACTTTTCGAACAAGAGAGGTCAATTATTGCAACCATAATAAAAAAATATATAACCTGTGATAGGGATAGATGTAAACTTTTAATGACTCCTCGAACCCTAAAAGGTGGTTTTGCAATGCCATATGTATGTGTGTCTGTTTAACTCTAATATTGAGTTGTTTAATAAAGGGGGAAAGAGAAAAAATCAATTTTCTCAAAATCAGTTCTAACGAGTTTGATTAAAATTTTAAACAAAATGGCTATTTTCATTTTCCTATGAAAATTACGGGTAGGATAACTTACAAAAGCAGAAATTTCCTTATCTCCACAGCTATTTGGGATACTAAATAACTTATTATTGCAAAACTGTAGTATTATTAAAAATAAAAACTTTTATTTGAAAAAAAATAAAAAATATAACCAAGTGTTTTGGAGATATTGGTAAATATATTGGCACAATTTTGTGAGCTTTAGTTGTAGAGAGATACAACTTAAGTTTTAACGCAATAATTCGCTAATTTCATCGAGTAAGTAAATAAGTAAATATATCAAAAATTTGTTCTTTTTTCGTTAACCTCTCAGGGAAAATTATTGTACAGAAATGATATGTCTTTATCAATTTTGACTCAATCTAGTCAATATATAACTTTTTTATCCGTCCAAATTTATAAATGAGGAATTTAACAAAGATTCAATAGTCATAAGATGTGCAATCTTTATTCAAATGTCAAAAATTTTAGCCGGAAGTCAAAATTGTAATACGAAGTAATGACCCTTGTTGACCCAATATCTATATTTTATATAAAAAAATTGCCAACTATACTAGTGAGGACCCTAGTTCTCTAAAATGAACATCATTAAATTTAAATTCGGGAGTAAAAAAAGTTTAACGTAAGTATAATGCAATTTTTCCTCTGACTTGCTTGTGTATATAATTTGGTTTTACATATATTACGAGCTTTGAGTAAATAGCTATATTTTTAAACAATGGATTGAAAAAGTCTGTGCAGGGTCCATACCATTTAATTCTCTCCTCTTTGATCACCAAATAAACTGCAATACAAATAAAAATCATAGTAAATATTTTAATTATAAATCCAAAGAAAAAATATATTTTGTGCTGGTTGATTTGTATATAGATTATTGGATCTTTGCAGTGATAGCAAAAATGGGTTCAAAACTTTGTATTGGTTATATATATATACTATATATATATAATATATAGTATATATATATAATATATAGTATATATATATAATATATAGTATATATATATAATATATAGTATATATATATATAATATATAGTATATATATATATAATATATAGTATATATATATATAATATATAGTATATATATATATAATATATAGTATATATATATATAATATATAGTGTATATATATATAAAATATAGTGTATATATATATATATAATATATAGTATATATATATATATATAATATATAGTATATATATATATATAATATATAGTATATATATATATATATAATATATAGTATATATATATATATAATATATAGTATATATATATATATATAATATATAGTATATATATATATATAATATATAGTATATATATATATATATAATATATAGTATATATATATATATAATATATAGTATATATATATATATATAATATATAGTATATATATATATATAATATATAGTATATATATATATATATAATATATAGTATATATATATATATAATATATAGTATATATATATATATATAATATATAGTATATATATATATATAATATATAGTATATATATATATATATAATATATAGTATATATATATATATAATATATAGTATATATATATATATATAATATATAGTATATATATATATATAATATATAGTATATATATATATATATAATATATAGTATATATATATATATAATATATAGTATATATATATATATATAATATATAGTATATATATATAAATAATAAGCTCCCTCTTGACTTTCTAGTTAAAAGTTTACTCCTCGAAGGCTATCACTTTTAAATATATATTTAGCTTTCAGTGTTTTGATTTGAATCAAAACGTAAATTTTCCTTCTTCATGCCCAGATGAGAACTTTAAAATACCCCTTTCCCAGCTATATATTTGTTGAAACCACTCAAGTAATAATTGAGCTTTCATTATTTAACAAAAAAGGAGTATTTTTTTTTCATTAGACGATATAAAGGTAAATAAAAACCCTAGTTTCCATGGTGATGTAAACAAATAATGAAGGTAAAAATGAGCCACTGCCCACACAAAAGTATAAGATGGATTTAATTGGTTTTATGTTTAGTCTACTACTTCTGCCAGCATCCTAAATCCTTACTATTTAAAACAATTGTTCTTTTGTCAAAATCGGCTTTGTCTTTTTCTCGTAATTTCATATACCAGAAATGGGCTTATCAAATTGTATATAAGATATAGAGAGATAAAGAGAATGAGGGATTGAGAAAATGTGAGAGTGAGTTGTGATTTTATGATTGTATGATTATGTAAGTGCGTGAGTGAAAGTGATGTTGAGATTGTTAACGGAAGAAAGTGAATGGGAGATAGTGTGATTGAGTGGGAATGAGTGTGAGTAAGTGGGAGAGAGTAGTGAGTGGGAGAGAGTGTGAGTGGGTGAGAGTGTGAGTGGGTGAGAGAGAGTGTTATTGAGTAGGAGAGAGCGTTATTGAGTGGGAGAGAGTGTGATTTAGTGGGAGAGAGTGTGAATGATTTGGAGAGAAAGTTAGCGAGTGATGGTGAGTGTGACTGCGTGAAAGTAATAGAGTAGAAAAGAGAATGTGTTTGTGTGTGTTTCAGAGAGAGAGAGCATAAGTGTTTGTGTGTGTGAGAAGCTAGATAGCGAAAAAAATATTGTTAATAACTACGTCTTACTAACCATTCAGGTTAAACGCTTAAGTACTAATTACGCTAGTGATTTTAGGTACTAGGAAGGTTATTATATTCATAGGAAGTTTACCTGAATTTGCTTGGTGGCAATGTGGAAAACAGCTTTTAAAAAACCACCCTCAATACATTCAGCAGAGTTTCGAACCACGACCTCTCCGTCATCGGCAGTCTAGTCTACTGCGAGAGTAATGATCGATCACTGAAGCAGGTACAAAGCACTACTTTGAAATATTATCCACTCATTATAAAGTGGTAACATGAAAACAATTGAAGTTAATTTTATAAATATTATTTAAAAAAATAAATACCAATACCTTAACCAAAACCTTATCATAAGATAGATGAGATATATAAAGTATTACTTTGAAATATTATCAATATACCCTCAAAATTATGTGGTATCAAGGAAACATAACTGAACTGATTGGTATTGTAATACTATTTGAAAAAGTTATTACCAAAACACATTTAATCATGATTGTATTGTTGTAATTTTATAATTCATGCATGAAACAAAATGTAGGAAAATATTTTTGCGAAGTTGACTACTTAAACTTTTAGTTTGCAAACTATAGTCAATCTTGATGATTTAGATGGGAATTAAAGATAGCATTCCAGTAACAGCTTAAGAAATAATTAATTCCTTAAATCAAATAATGAATGTAAAAACTTACCAGAACCAGCTATTATAACGGCCAATTTGTGAGCAAATATAAATATTCAAAAATAAAGGGGAAGGAAAAATATCAATGCGAACAGAATTATATATTTATAGCCTAGTATCATTGGATTGATTAGTAGAAATAACTTTTTGCCATAATTTTTATATTTTCCACACCGTAAAACTTAAGTAACACTTAAATTATTATTTTTTTTAACAAAAATTATTTTTTTGCAGAATGAGCTATTTTTAACCGAGGAAAGATATTTTTTCAACAGGTATAAAACCATATACAAATCAGAGTTTCCATTGTGATGTAAACAAAGAATGAAAATATAGAAAATTCCTTAGGAAAATCAGATTTTAATTGGAAATTTATATTACTTGTGGCATCCTAAACCCCCTGATCATAAAAATTAATGTTAGTTTTTCAAAATAGGTTGAGTCATTTCCTCTCAATTTCAACTACTAGAAAATAGCTTATAAAATTATAAATGAGAGCAAATAAAATATTTAAATAAAAAAGAGGAAGAATGGATATCAATAATGTTAACAATTTTTTTTTAACCTAATCACATCGGGTTGTTTGATAAATATACAAATAATTGCCCTAATATTTCTATTTATAGCACCATATCACTAAACTAAGATTTGAGTTGGTATTATTTGTAATCAGATATTAATATTTTATTTATATAAAGGCCTATTTGTACATTTATACTCATGAACGAATAATATTTCCATGGTTATGTGAATAAAGAACGAGAAAGTGATAATTTCTGTGATAGATTTTCGTTGGAAACCACAATTTTTGCCAAAATCTTGGACCCCTAACCTTTAAAATAAGAGGACGTTGGTCAAAATCTGTTCAGCCATTTCCTAGTAATTATTATAGTGGGAAATATAATATATAAGATGAGAAGATAAATTGTGTTTATTAAAATATTAAAACTAACACATAGGTAACGTTTAAAATTTAGATTTGATCTGATCTTAAATTAACAATTAATTAATTAATTAAAATTAATTAAATTAAATATTCTTATATATTTTTGAAATCACCCATTAAAAGACAGTTTGAGCTCTAGAAAGTACAGGACAGTAATTTAATAAAATCTTACGTTCATTTGTGTGATAACAATGAAATCAGGGAAAAACCAAATTAACCTGTACATGTGGATCTTAGGCGAATTTTTAGAAATAGTTTTACCTATATGGAGACCCTGATTCTTTGGGCATTTAACTGCTTTTGAGTGTTACGTCAAAATCCATAATTATAATTCTGAGCATTATCATCAAATAAAACCTAGAACTGTGAAATTTATTGCTTATTTATAATCTACGTTTTTTATTCTGACACCTTGGACCAATATACTACTACTTAAGTTAACACTGAATCCAAGAAAAGAAATTAGAATTATTTATGTAATGCCGCTGTTTTAATTACACATATTCAAGAATTTTTGATATCACCATGTGTATAAAATTACATTCTATATTTCTATTGGAGCAATAATTTTTTTTGCCAAAAAAAGTTTACTATAAAAAACACACAGACCCTGGACTTTTCTTGCGTCCCCTTCCACTCCCCATTAGACCACATCAAGAAATATGTGGATACATATGAAATCAGAAAACCAACAACGGGAATAGCTTACCATATGTAACTAGAAAAACGTGAGGATGTGACACAGGCAATTTTATTTTACACACACACACACACACACACACACACAAAACATGGCCTTACTCCTAAGAATGCGTGACTACTAACACAGGTATCTCCAAAATCAAGAAAAATAACAATCTATAACTTGAAATAAGACTACTCAGTCAAAGAAACCAAAAGTTGTGCCTTCCTCAATTGGTTAATTTATTTTACTATTATATACATTTCTCAAATGTGGGTTCAGTGTACTCTATTATAGTGGGTATCCAGCTACAACTAATCAAATTTGGTTTGATTCAAATACATTTCAAAATAATAATTATGTTAAAATATGTGTGCATTATGAACCATAAATATTCAAATGAATATGTAAGCTACGTTTCAGCTTTCTATGTTTATTTGTTTTGGAGTTTTCACTCCTACACACACACATACTGTATATATCTTATTTTATTTATATAATAGTACTCAAATAAACCTTTTCTGTATATTAGGTAATCTCCTTTATTAAATTAATGTTTTTTTACTTGTATTTATATTGGGGATTATTGCACATTTAATTAATTATCATCTTTGTATTCCCTTGAGTTTAATAGTATTCATTTACTATTCTTTTATTTTGTCTCCATATCGTTTTTTATCACCACGTCTTAATACAAGCTTAGGGTCTATGCGTCCTCTCGTCTTAATACCCGTCTAGGCTATAAGCGCTTTAATTTTGTTAATAGTGTAGTACAAAATAATATAAAATTTAGAGTATTTGTACTTGTAATTGCGTTAAAAGTATGTGGGAGAATATTCATGAAACACAATCCTTACTATAATTCAAACAACGAACTCCCACAACTTGAAAACTAGACTATAATGTAAACATATTTATTTCACGTGACCAAAAATACTAGTTAGATAATATGTTTTTTCAATTGCCAGCGAACCGGGATAAATTGGTACTACTCCTCATGTTTAGATTTGATGATCTTATGTTGTAATTATGCAGTTTTAACTTACATAAGAACGTACAGCTAAATATAATAATCTAGAATAAATATTTCAAATATATTTTATTGATTGTTTTATAATGGTTATTATTTCTTTTGCCCCCTTCGGTGGGCACACGGACTAGATATAAATTTCACATGTAATAGGCCTATGCTTTCCCAGTGATGTCAGGTTTTGAATCCTACCCGGCTGTACAAATCTATATTTTCATGAATGTTCTCTAAACCACTCTTCACAAAATTGCATACATTTATTCTAAACAAATTTAAACTCCAAATTCCTAATCAATTAACATAATTAAAATGTCCCTAGTATTAGAAAGATGCAAAGGAAAAAATCTTTCATTGTTAATAAGTGTTTCAGAAATCTATAATAATAATCATCCATTTTATATTTGAGTATACTAACTAGCTATGAAGATCAACATATTAAACAACTATAGTTAAAGTATTAAGATCCACATATTAAATAATTCCACTGAACTTTGATTTATTTTTCGGTAAAATATTATAGGTTTTTTGAAAAATAAATTTTACCTTTATAATTTTAATTTTCTAAAAGGAAATTACTTAAATGATAGGTATATATTTAACTTTATCTGTTTCCTTTTTATGTTAAAGTCGTTGGTGCGTGGGTAGGGTTGTTATTATATCATACTTTGAGAAAATTTTTATGAATTTACACGCTGCATATTTAAATTCATGGCCAGTCTTACTATTTCTTTAATTTATAATATGCTAATGTTATTCTAAATATTATAGATGAGGGTTATATCAATACAAATATTTTATAAATTGCTAATATAAATTATAATACTTTGTTTCAGGTTAATATTTATTAAAGAAATCAGAGTAAACTATCGTCTGATCCAACTTCAATCTACAGAAAGGTAGTTTAACATAAGTTTTTATAGTAATATTAATCCTCAATTTATTTTGTTTCTTAATTGGAGTTACATGATTAAAAAGTACATTTAAATTAAGCTACCCAATTCAAGTTTAATAAATATGAACTATATTACAAAGCTAAATATTAATACTAAGCTTCACATTTATGTAATTAAATTACAAAAATATTTTTTGATTGACCTATAATTTAAAATATATTTTTCCTACAATATATGAATGTGAATTAAAATTTTATCACATTTTATAAATCAAATTTTATTTTCTAACTATTTGTTACTTTTATTTTTAGTGTATAAATCGCATGTTTACTTTGAGTGAATTTATCTTTCATTTAAAATTGACTTAATATTTTTATACGTAAATATTTATATTAATATTGATTTGTTTGTAAATATATTTTATAGTATTGTTGCAATAATAAACTATTATTCAGGAATGAGTTAACTAGTATATCATTATGTAGATTAAAGCATGTCGGAGAGCTATATATATTTTGGCTTTTAACAAATACTGGACTATAATAATTCAAATGCCGTATTTATTTGAACAAAAACATAGTATTGCATGCATCCCGTTACTTAGAGCAACTGAATGAATATATCTGCATCAAAATTTATTGCAATACTTTATTTTATGATAGTGCATGGTGTCAACTTTAGCTGATTTCAGAATATAAATATTTCTTGTAGGAATGTTTTTTAAAATTAGAGTTGCATCTGATATTTTTGTGATATATTTAATAGTATAAATTTTGAAATATTTTTTATCTATTAATTATTTGATTAAAAATATTTCCAACCATTTAATGTGTTTTCAGTAATATTCATTATAGTCGTATTAAGGAGAAATATGAATTTATAATATAAGGAACGTACTTTGATGTTACAATTACTTGAATTGTTTGGTCTAACTTCTTTGGTCAATTAAATCAAGATAAAATAAGAAACATAAAGGGAAGATAATTTATTTAAGAAAAAACCTAGTTTATCATGAATTATCAAGTCAATAAAAACTAAAAAATCATCAGTTTAATTGTTACAATAATAATGTTCTGAAATTACAAATTTATCAGAAAACAAGGAAAGAAAAATTTGTGAGGATAAAATATTTAAGGTAATACCAGGTTATAGGATCGGCTGGTGAGCAAAAATTATAGTGTAAAATTGGCAGTTGACTAGATTGGAGTTATTAATACCTTTAAAACGATAGCAAAGACAATTAATGATTTGAATGAATTAGAAATAAAAATTATAGGCTATATGAAAGTTATGACTTATTAAAAGTAATAGGTAAATATGTATGCCATTAATAGTGAAATTAAGAGTTGAATAATTATATATACTATTATAATGTTTGAAAACAATTTAACAAGGAAAACATTTTCTGTAATACTTAAACATTTTAAGCAGTTACAGTAGAAAAATGATTAATAGAAAGGTTAATTAGTTTGAATAGATTGTTATTCATGTACCTTACTCATGTGAAAAAGACAATTAACATTGTATAATATAAACATAAAACATATTAGAATAAAAGTTATGACATAACAAGTAACTTCTTTCACAAAATTATTAAAATAAGTGCAAGCGATCTAATAGTACAAATTTGTTATTCGAGTCAATTGTTTATAAAATCTGCCTGTTTTAAGTAACGAGATACTAGGTTAATTTAGATGATTTAAGGGGGTTCGGTAGGTTGGTATTAAAAAAGGTCGAATTTTTATTATTATTTAATTTTTTACAACACTCTAACTTTAGATTAAGACTTTATTTTTTTAAATCCAACAAATAGAAGAAAAGTTATACCACTTTTAATTATACAGTAACATGTGGCACAGAACGTAGTCTTAGATATATTACTCACTTTTCCTTGCTTCCTTAACTAATTATACCTTTATTTATTTTCTTAGCTATCTACAATATTTTATACCACATAGCTATTTTATAGGTATGGATTTTTACTAGTTGGCATTCTTGCGGTTTTATCAATACATTTATTTTCCCTCCCATTTGTTTATAGAAACAATAATTAAACTGTCATCCTTTGTGAGGTTATGTGCTGTTACTAAAATTTACAACATCTTTCATATAATTTTTTTATACACTTGATATTTATATTGCTTACATATTACTGTACATGCAAAGAAAAGCTCAAGGATGTCCAATGTCCATGGAGAAAGTTATACAGCCAATTTTATTGGGTCCATTGGAGCAATGGAAGTAGAGGGAGCCAAATCCATTTTTAGAAGATCTGAGTCTTTGTATAAATAAAGTATAAATACTACTTGGTGGCTAAGGATTCCAGTGCCTTCAGTAGAGTGGTAGAAAAAATGGCATATGGACACGATTTCACAATCGAAATAATGAAATGTGTTGGCCACGTGCAGATCTTACGGGAACTCGTCTTCACAAACTAAAATTAAAAACAGGGAAGAAATTTCTTGCTGATGGAAAGACAATTGGTGAAAGAAATCGCCTCATAGATGAAAGGATATTGGCTATTCATAAATATTATGGCTTAGCTGTTAGACGAAACTTTGTAAAACTTTAGAACATGAAGAAATCAGTTTAGGATGAATATTTTCACTTGATATCACCAAATAAAAATACCCAACATGTGCTATCTGAAAAGGGCGAAGAGAGTTGGTGTGAGTACCAAAAAGCAGCGGCTAAAACGAACCATACAACCACGATGAGCACGTGCATATTCCAGAGGAAATTATGAGATAAATAGAGCCAATTTTCAAACATATGGATAATCCTACACTTCTAGCAAAGTGCCTGCACTTCGAAAGCCAGAACCCAAATGAGCTCGTGTACGTGGTCATTTGGTCTCGGTTACCCAAAATTGTTTTTGTTGGGCATAAAACCATGCAATTTGTGGTTTAAGGTGCCATATATACTTTAAAAAATGGAATATCATGTTTTAAAAATTCTTGGGATAATTGTAAGCTAAAACACTGCATCGGCTATGACTTTACTCGACAAAACACGTGTGCAGATAGGTGAGCAAATACTGTCACAAATTCATAAAAATGCCTAACAACGAGGTAAAAGTGCTAAGATGAAA
The DNA here is from genome assembly GCA_902155825.1 of Timema genevievae. Classification (NCBI taxonomy): domain Eukaryota; kingdom Metazoa; phylum Arthropoda; class Insecta; order Phasmatodea; family Timematidae; genus Timema; species Timema genevievae. The sequence continues at coordinate 13,792 of CABFWO010000604.1, read as the reverse complement.
CTGTACGAAGTTTATAATGAAGATGAGGACAGAGACATACCATTTAATGGTGCTGGAATCCATTAAATAGATGTTAATTTGGCAAACATTGTTAAAATAAAGTTTAAAATGCCTTTTCTCAAAAGTTGATTTTTTCAAACAAATGCCCCATCATCTCAAAGCCTAATAAGGTTGATCATTTAAAAAATTTACCACTAATTTGTGTGATGTATATGACGTTTATTACTCGAGATTTTTACAATTGAACTTTTTTTGTTTGACACTTTTAAGTTGATTTTTTCCTTAGAAAAATTAGAATATTACAAAAGAATTCTCGAACAAAATTTGAAATTATTTTAGAAAAAATTCCTGTTAAAATAATAATAAAGTACCAAGTAACCATACATAAAAATTTCATCCAAAATCTCCAGTGGTACCAGAGAATACGAGTCTCAAATATGATAAATTTAACATGGAAAAGATACAACTCACCAAACCCCCTAAATGGAAATCAACAGATAAATGTCATCCAAGTTATATATACTTGCATTCTGTTATAGTAGATTAAAAACAAAGTACAAGTATAGCTTGAATTACATATATCCGTTGATTTCCATTAAATCTCCTAAATTAATCTATTATCTCGTTACTTAAAACAGGCAAATTTTATAAACAATTGACTCGAATAACAAGTTTGTATCATTAGATCGTTTGCACTTATTTTAATAATTTTGTGAAAGATGTTACTTGTTATGTCATAACCTTCGTTTTAATATGTTTCATGTTGATATTATATAATGTTAATTTTTTTTTCACATGTGTAAGTTACCCTAATAACAATCTAGTTAAACTAATTGACCTTTCTATTAATAATTTTTCGACAGTCACTGCTTAATATATCTAAGTATTAAATAACATGTTTTCCATATAGACTTGTTTTCAAACAATTTACTAGTATATATAATTAGTCAAATTATAATTTCATTATTGATGGCATGCTTATTTACCTATTACTTCTGATAAGACATACCTTTCATATAGTCTATAATTTTTTATTTCAAAGTTTTTCAAATTTATTTATTGTCTTTGTTAACGTTTCTAAGGTATTAATAAATCCAATCTAGTCAATTGCCAATTTTCCATTAGTCTTTTTGCTAAGTCTTTTTCCTAAATCCTTTAACCTGGTATTACTTGATATATTTTATCATCATAGATTTTTTTCTTTCCTTACTTTCTGCGGATTTTATAATTTCAGAACATTATTATTGTAACAATTTGATGATTTTTAGAAAATGTTATTGTACCTGTTTTAATTGACTTCACAGTTTATGACAAACTATGTTATTCTTTAAATAAATTATCTTCCCTTTATGTTTCTTATTTTATCTTGATTTAATTGACTAATGAAGTTATACCAATCATTTAAAGTAATTGTAACATCCAAGTACGTTCCTTATACTATAAAAAATATATATATACTTTTTGCGTTTAGATTATATAATATAAAACGAACTAATTTTACCACTTTTCAGAGTACGCTTTACTCCCGTGATAAGATTTGATCACAATAATGATATTTATAAATTCTCTATTTTTGAAAAAATTAGTATATATTATATAGTCTGACTGAATTTTATGAATGATAAAAATGTTTTCATATGTTTTGTTTAGCTAGTCATACAATATTTCAAAATTGCTGATAAAAAAATAAGCTGAACGCTTTGCTTTCTATTTATCATTTTATTTTTTACAAAATATAGTAATGCAAAAATATGTTTAAATGTTCCGTTAAAGTCGTACTAAAACAATTATAATTTACTGTTTTATAAGATGCATATTTTATTATAGCTTACATTATTAAAATGTATATTCAAAATAAATTACTTAAAAATAACTTCCTTACATTAATGACTTCATATTTAAATTGATTTCATATTTATCCGGCCATAATATTATGCTATAAGTTTAGGATTAAGGTTCATGCATAACAACCCAATTTGTTCTTATTATTAATAATAAATGATATTACTAAATAAAATTAGGTAAAATTTAAATCTTATACTATTAAAAATGTTAGTACACCATTAGATATGGATTTTAGATACTAAATATGTGTGTAAGCGTTTTGGGCGTGTTTGTATTTTACTATACTCATATTTATATTTAAAATTTAATAGTGTTATGAATATAAGGAGTGAAATCATTTAAGGTTACTAAATACTGTTTTAGGTCTACGTTAAGGTCTTAAGACTCTTCTTTATAACTATTTAAAAAAAAAGTATCAATAAATGTGGTAAACTAGAAAATAAAATCAAGTAAACTCACGTTAATGGCATAAAAATAACAGGAGCCATCTTAAACTTAATACGAGTGAGTCGTAGAACTATCTAAATGTCTTAGTTGGAAGATTTTTAGGCCAGTCATGAGCATGGATTAAGTAATTTATATTGGTAATAAAATCAAGTAGATCCTGAAACACACAATAGTAGTTTCCATGGAATCGAGCCTAATTCTGATCTAAGAGAGCCATTAATACAAAATAGTATTTTTTAAGTAATCTAGCGCACATAAAACTAAAAGAACCACCATTACACAATAGTTTTAATTAATCAAGACTATATAAAATCTAAGAGAAACACCAACACATAATTTGTTATATTTTAGTAAACTGGCCTATATAAAATATAACACAACCACAAACATGCAATACTGCCTTTAGTAAATAATGTCCCTATTCAATTTGAGACAATAACAAAAACAAAATACTCTCCTTTAAAAGTTTAAAATTAGTATAAACTTTAGGATAGGTTCAAATAAGAAGTTCAATACTTGACGTATTCATAATAAATATGGTGTTGCTAGACTTGTATGTTGATAAATTTTAAAACTTATAACGTTGATTTGATTAACTATTGCTATTCTGTAATAAAGTATTTTAATACAATTATAAAATATATTAATGGTTTATTATGTAGTAGTGTAAATAATTCCCCGTATTTTGTTCAGTTTTTAATTTGAGTTATTAATGTTAAAACTACTGTCAGTTATATCACTTTCTTTGAAATGCATATTTTATCTCTCATTATTCATGTATGTATATTTTTTATTAATTATAATCAGGAAAGATTTGTGATAGACTTTCAGTTGATTGTATACACTAATCTGTCATAGCTTTATTTTGTGTTAAAATCATTTAATTGATAACGAGGCTATACAGCTTAAGTTGATGACACTACAAATAATAGCAACTTTGCAATTCAGTGTGTGAATACACTTTAATATCCTTTTCGTTATTAGTCATAGCTTTACTTATAGCTAAGCTTGCCATCTCAAGGCTTACCAATTTGCTATAACTTAGTAGGCTTCTTAAAATAAAAAAACATAGAATCACCAAGTACTCAATAACTATACGTGTTGTCTAATTTTTAGTTAAATGCAAATAAAGCAAAATTCAATAAGATTTTAATCCAATATTCATTTCATTACATGCACTCTTAACATTTGGATGTTAATTTAAGGTTAGTATAGTAATATTAATTTAGTCAGAATACTTTTAGAAATATAAAATGTATTTCACTAATCTTAGACTAAAATGCAGACTTTTAGCTAAACATGCCTATAATTTATCATAGGTTATTTAATTATTTTGGCCACATAGCTGGCAAGCTGGGCTATGATCCTAAAGAGTCCTGTTCGATAAAAAATTACACTATCATTGTATTTTTAGACATTTTCATTTGTCTCCATATCTTCAAGTGAATATCAACTAATTACTTTACTACTGCTATAATTAACCTGTATATTTTAGATCATATACATTAAATTAAATCATTGGGCTGTAAATAAATACATTATCAACCCTATTCATATTATTCTCCTCGATTTATCAGTCATTTAGTATATAATACCGTAAAAATAAAAACTGGTTTATAAAATACAGTACACTCTAGTGAAGAAAGCCTTTATAATTTTAAGCGCATTCTATATTCTCTAGAAAAATCTTTCACCCATTTAAATAATTTTAAGAATATAAATTTTAAAAAGACAAATAATTAATATATAACCTAATTTAAAGCTAATTTTATGAATACATTTTTATATTTTCAAAAAAGTTAAATCGTTTAATAAATAACTACTAAATTATTTATTTTCTTTTATATGTTTTTCCCATATCAATCATATTTGAACGTATATATTGAAGTTATATAGCTTTCATAATGGCCCTTCAAATGAAAATCGAACTCTAGTTGAAATTCAATTCGTTAATAATTAATTATCACACAACCAATTGTTTGCGGCTTTAATGTCTATTCTTCCACAGGGTGGCGAGTTTGTAACTACACAGATATGACACATAGAAACAATGACCATAAAATAGATTTAAATTACTATGAGTGGTTAAGTTGAATTCAGAAACAAGAACAAAAATAACAAAACCAAAACTGAAAGGCTAGCTATGTCAGTACAAGAATGATTGACTATAAAATTATTGTTCTGACGTTTTTGTGAGATAGTATTCATTCTGGTGCTAGAAATTGTGATTTATTTTCAAGCCCATCTTTGTATAATTTATTAAAATTCATCTCATATTATTTAACAAATCTATATGCGTTTTATTACATGTTGAATCATACACATCGTCTAACTTTTAAATATTATTTTGCCTTTATAAAGAATTGAAAATGTATTCATACAAATCAATGCTTAGGGAGATTTGGACTACACCCGTTCATATTTAGGTTTTTTCATATTTATAAAAACGTTTTAAACAATTAATTGTTTAAATTGTATGGCAAGATAATGAAAACATTTATTCTTTGGTTCTAAGAATTAAAATCTTTCATATTATACTTATATCACTCACATTTTATACCCATTCAAAGTCTTGTATATTTGTGTATTAATTAAAAATCTAGTGCACTTTAATACTTTTAAATTATTTTGATTTTTAATACAAACAAAACATTTAATCTTTATTTTCAAAGTAGTGTGTGCTTATTTTCATTCATCTATTTTATTAGTATTAAACTATGTAAAATATACTATTCTCTCTATTCTTATGTTAAGAGTGAAGCAAAAATTTATTTTTTAACATAATATTTAAGTCTCTAATAAAGGTTTTAATATATATATTCAGTCACAGTAAGAATACAACATACTATAAATATTTTCTTAAACTATAACAAATTCGTTAATACTTTGGTTTAAGTAATAGTAATTTTATTTTAACCGCTGTACAGTTTCAAAATTAAAACTCGAAACAAAACACAAGCCAAGCATATTTGACAACTGTATAGTTTTAAAATTAAAATTCTAAACAAAACATAAGCCACTTATCTGATATTTAATATGGCTTTTAACCGTAATTAAATGTCCATTTCGTCTTGTGAGCTTCACTGGTCATGTACAGTAGTTACATTAAATTGTACAAACATAAGTTTTCTCCCAAAACTACAATACTTATCAACCCCATGATATAATACTCATCAACCCCATGATATAATACTCTTATTAACTTATATCTAAGAATAGTAACTTTCCGTAATTAATTCAATTTATTAGATGAGCCTTATACATTTTTAAAGTACTAATATATTAGTTGTTTCTAATCTTCCAAAAAAATTAAAGTATCATTAAATATAGTGTTTTTTAATCATAAATTTGTATTAATTAGGAAAGGGCTTATTTATGAATAGAACACATATATTTCACAATAAGAACTAATTTACAAAACTAATAAACATAAGAAAAACTCAAATAATTCCACATTGCGATCTGCCAGTAATTTTTGCAATGAGATTAAACCTAGAANATATATATATATATATATTAATCCCACCAACTAATGTTAGAAAATTGTATCTACTTATCTTTTGGATTTTAATAATATGGGTAACCACTATACCTATCATATTTTGAGCCAATGTATATAAAAGATTCAAATAATATATATTTTGAGGATTAGAAACTATGTTTAATTTTGCATGATTAATTGTATTGATGACACGAGCTGATTATGGAAACCATTATTCAGTTTATAATTAGACTTGGGAAGCTGGGGCTCTAAATAACGGAAGTCTTGTCACTAAAAAAAGATATATACTGTATGCCTTTAGGCTTTCAAGATATTAAATGATGCCTCACTCAATAATATTATGTCTATTATGGCGCGGTGCTTAGAAAATGATGGTTATTTATAGCTGCTATGTACTGAACCATATTTTTAATGGTTAAAACATAAAATAGTTTCCCAATGCGCTAGACCAGGTCTTTGCCATACGAAGGAAATAACACAAATACGCGAAATAAATCCTTTTTAGAACAAGTTGATGGGTTTGGATTTACTAATCGGAACCAGGTTCAGTTTTATGACACGATGACTTTGTGGACGCCCTAACTAGTTGCATATGAGAAGTAATTGTTTTCTGTCGTATTCGTTGTCAAAAAGTCTTCTTATGCACGTGTACGTTTTAATATTGCAGGACAAAGTAAATCTTATATTCACAACCTCTAGCTGTGTCCTGTACCCACCATTATGGAGGCTATACAAATCATTGAACATGATTAAATCTCTGTTAGACACGGAGGTATTGGCAAGGTTAATCGAAATCAAACTAGTCAGCTTGTTGAATATGGTGGCTGGGAAATGTAGTATAGGGTTGGCTGATAAATCAATGCTATTAAGTTTAGACATATCAGAAAACAAACCTAGTGGTAGATGGTACAATAGATTGAAACTTAAGTCAAGGGTCTTGAGGTAGAATAGATTCCTAAACAAACCCAATGGAAGGGAATTAATCTTGTTGTAACTAAGATCAAAATTTAGAAAATGTTTAAAACTGTCAAATAGTCCCAATGAAAGGCTGGTGAGATTGTTATGGCTGATGTTTAGTATTATTAAACTTCTTAGGTTCTGAAATAATTTTGGGGAAACAGATTCCAGTTTATTAAAACTAAGATCAAGAATAGCTAAAAACGTGTTTGATGGTTGTAAGATATCATCACACAGTGAGGATATGTTATTGTTGTTCAGATACATTTCTTGGAGATTAGACTTTCCTTCCAATAAATTACACGGTATGGTATTTATCATGTTGTGGGACAAATTTAGAGAGTGACTAGGTCTAAAGTATTTAAATAATATGATGTCACGTTCTTCTGTACCTATAAATAACACTTTACGTCTATAAAAAAACGTTGACGTTATATTAAGAAGTCTGTTGGATGAAACATCAAATTCAAATACACCCTCACTGTTTTTGAGTAAATGACTGTCCAAAAATGTTAAGAAATTGCCTCTTAGTTTGATTACACTTAACCTGATATTGTTACTGAACAACTCTGGGCTAACCTCGCTTAGATAATTATTTGATAGATCAAGATATGCCAACTTCTTCAACTCACTGAAAGTTTCATTGTGTATAAAGGTAATCAAGTTTCCATTTAGGTCCAAGATGAGTAACTTCTTCAAGGGACGGAAGACAGAATGTGATAAGGAAGTCAGAAGATTTTTGGAAATATCTAGTCTAGCAAGAGATGATAAATCTTTGAAAACACATGGAGATATTTGATTAATTTGGTTACTAGCAATATATAGTTCTGATAAATTACTAAATTTGGAAAAAGTTTCACAATTCATTTCTTTATACCGATTGTTAGACAAGTTTATATAATTCAATTGTGAACTATTTTTAAAAATACACGGTGGAATAATATTAAAGTTGTTCTTAGATAAATCTAAAGTGTATAATTTGTGTTGGTCTGTAAGTACATTGCATTGGAGCGATTCTATGCGGTTTCCACTAATGTTCAACAATACCAGGTCTGATAAACCTTTCAAAACATCATCATTTAATGACTCTAACATGTTATCGTCTAGTTTCAAATTTTCTAGTTCATGTAAGTAATAGAATTGCTCAGGCTCAAGAGTCTTAAGTTGATTTCCAGACAAGTCTAGAATTTTCAGATTTATCAAGGGTTGAAATACATCATAAGGCAATACTTGTAAATTATTCCTATGAAACGAAACACTTCTTAAATTTGTTAGATTTTTAAAGTAATTACTGTCTATACTAGAAATGTTTGTGTGTGATATAGCTAGATGGGTTGTATTTGGATTAAGCCAACCTGGGAATTTCTTTAACGAAGGATCATTACATTCTACTTTTGAATAGGTACCCAAAGTCACACGTATATGCTCACCAAATTTATCAATATTCGTTTTACAAACACAAGTATTGGGGCAGTAGTATTCAGAAACTGGTCTAATCACAATTGCTTCTTTTTCAGAACATTCAATTAGGGTCATGTTTGTAGTAATATTTACTATTGCATGGTTAGTGATCTTATTATATATATTTACTGTTAAATGGTTTGTGGTTGATAGGTTTCCGTAACAGCTGTGATGACCTTGGTAAGCATATTCATAGTATTCATTATTATACGTTTTATAGAACAAAAGTAGCAGAGCTCGATGTAGTCTGTTGCTGCATATAGGATTGTTATCAAGAACTATGAACGGATATTGAGGTAGTTCAAACAATTCATTTACTAAAGTTAGATTCCTTACAGTCAACCTATTTCTAGCAGAATTAACATGGTTAAGTTTTCTGACAGATCGAAACAGATGAACAGAAAAGTGTACCAAGGGGTTACCGCTTATATCAAGACTGAGAAGATTCGGGGAGTTACTGAATGCGTTCTCATGAATTTCTCGCAGCAAGTTATTGCTTATATTAAGATATAACAATCTTGTGCAAGATTCCAAGTCATCTGGATAGATAGCTACCAATTGATTCTGACTTATATCAAGGTTTTCCAGACGAGCCATCGAAGTGAGCCAAATATCACGTATTGATCCTAAGAAGGTCCGTCTTAAGTTAAGGTGTTGCAGTGCCAAATATGTACCTGAAATGTTACTTCTGAATACATGAAAGTTGTTACTGACAACATTTAGAGATGTGATATTGGCGAAACAAAATGCAATGGCATAATTTGCCTCACTACTGTAGGTATTCCTCAAAGAATAATTGTTCGATAAGTAAGGTTTCATAAATATCTTCAATTGTAGTGAAAATGATAAATTATCATGCAAAGGATACATTTGATGTGAATTATTATCAGTAAAATTTATCGCAATAGCTGTTTCATTAACTAAACTTCCCCATATTATTTGAAGAGAGTTAGCAGCCAAGTGTAATTCTCTAAGCCAATTCAAAGAGATAAAGACCCTGTAATCCAGAAATCTTATTTTATTATATGATAAATCTAGTTTGTTGAGTTTTTCCAAGTTATTAAACAGTCTATAATCTATGAAAATTATAATGTTATGAGACATATACAATTCTTCTAGATCACTCAATTGAGAGAATATCCTATAGTCAATAATTGAAAGGTTGTTGTAAGACAAATCAAGTTTAGTGAGATTCTTTAAATTGTCAAATATATTTTTCTCGATTATGCTTAAATATTTATTAGACAAGTCTAAATGTAATATAAAAATAAGGTTGTAAAATATCATATTATTAAAAACATTTTTCAAGTTATATGATAAAAATTTAAAATTAATATTACCAAACACCAATTGCCCAGTTTTATTAATACTGTTACCTGCTTGTGTTAATTCGGAGATCTTTTTTAGACCCTTCATTATAGATTGTTGATCATTGCTATATCTATATTTGCTATAAATATCATGTAGGCCTACATTCATTTCTTTGTTTAACAAACCCACAGTATAAGCTGAATTTGTTATATTCTGCCTATCATAGATATCTGGGTGATTTTTAAATAAATTGTCATGAAACACTTTGATAAGACTTTGGTCTAAATAAATACATAAGATATCCGTGCAATTGCTGGAGACGTTTTCCGATATCCTCGTCAAGTTTTTACCGGAAAGATAGAATATGTTTTTTGTAGAGTTCGAGACAGCTGTTTCGGCACTTAGTTCTTCTACATTGTCATCTGAAAGGTGGAGGTACACGGATTTATCTGAGTACTGAGCAAAGTCGTTAGGGTACAGTTCAATGTTGTCACTGTTCCTGAAGTCCAGCTCTGGAATTTGAAGGTATTTCAAGTCATTGAAATGGCGCTGGGACAAGTTTAAGCAGGATCTTACTCCTTGGTAAGAGTCGAATCCGCAAAAACAGTTGACAGGACAGTCTTCACTTCTCACGTTGACCACGAGAAGCGCTGATAGAACTATATACATAGAACCTGTAAGATCACAATATATAAATTAATATAAATCTGACAACAACGGGAATGTCCCTAAAGACATCAATATTGTCTATAGCCTTATCTTTTTCGGTAACGGAGAGGCTGGGGTTGGCACTCAGGGAAGGTTTTGCATAGCTAATTTTAATATAATGATTTACTACACTCTTACACAAATTAAGTTACACTTACTTTAAAAGTGTCTTGCTCACCTCTACCGTATATTTTTTTATCAGCTGATATTGGTAGTAAGACTCTAGATTAATAATAATTAATAAATTGGGATGGAAATATACTTCATTTAAGATAATTTTATTAAGCTAATTATGTTCAATAAAAAAATTATCAAAATTTACACTAAGGGTTAGGGTAATAAAAGATAGCTTAGAGAAAATGCACCTGCATCAGCTTTGAAAGGGTACATGTAGATGGCAAATCATATATTAGAACAACCCCTAAACCCAGTGTAACACTCCAGGATTCAAACTTTTATATCCCTGTTTTTTGCAATTTAGTCATTTCAATTCTGACTCCTTAGATCATGTAGCCACTGATGGAGGTATTTGTTTGATTATATTGTTAATATATTAATTTTGATCTTATTTTAATTATAAAATGATCATAAAATTAATATACAGTACGTCAATATGTGTGTGTTCAGTAATGTTTTCATTCAGATTAAAAACTAGGTTTTATCTGTTATATTAATAGTATATAAATATAATTATGACAAAGCATTATTAACACGTAGAAACGTAAAAGAAACTGCCATGGCTTGAAATCCAACCTAATAATTAATATATTACTATCAGCATTATTATCAAACCTCATGGAATATTTTACGGAATAATAATTTGTTTATATTTGTATGGTTTCGATAAGCCTTAAAACTCATTTAGAAAGAGGATTATTTGATTATTAGTTTATTTAATATGAATATAAAGACTGGTTTGGCAGTAGAAGTCGAAGTTCTAATTCAAACATATTGTTGTATTTCTGTCCGATTTCCTCGCTTATGCCTATCCACTTAATCTAAAGAGAATCCACTTCATATCTAATGCAATAGATACAATCTATACAAAACTTTGATGTAAAACATACTAATTAAAAACCAATTAACATCACATTGACAAAGTTATATTCTGCTTTTTTAAATCATAAACTAAAATGGAAAATCTGACTTATCAAAAATATTTCATATAGTGTTGCTTCGAATACAAAAATTAAAAATCGATGCAGTAAACTCCCAATTTAGTTTGAGCTATGCTGCTTACCATGAAAATTTTTAATTATGAATCCGGAATAATATCCACTGTCAATGTTATTTTTTCAAATTTCTAAAATATTAAACACATAATAAAATATATTTTAAAAGAATCTTACGTACTTTCTCGTATAGTCTTTGTAACAAAAATTTCTAAAATATGTTATCAGTAAACTACCCTTTAAAAAGAATTTTCAGAAAAACAAGTATATTATTTTAATAATAATATAAAACATTATTCAAATATAAATTTAAAAAAACTCTATTTTGATAAAATGATTTTAAAAAAATCTTGATTGCGTCCACCCGCAGAAAAATCTAAAAGTGTCAGGGATCAAACCCAATACATCTGGATTTGTAGCTAGGAACTTTGACCATTAAATCATAGAGGCGGTCTTTTTTAGAAAACTGAACATTAATTCTCATTAATCATATTAACACTTAACAAATAACATTTTCTGCCAACGTTCTTAGATTTTTTCGAAATTTTCCCATTTTTAAGAACCAGTAATCAATAAACTATTATTAGATTTATCGTAATAACAAATAAAAGTAACAGTGATATTTGCTATATGGATTACTATTAAATATATCAATACTGAACAAACTCGTTATAGAAATTTACCAAATATTTTGAATTTAAAAAATAATTGTTATTAAGTAAGGTTTCCTTATTTTAAATTTGTAAATAAAATTACAATTTTTCTCAGATTAATAATAATAAAACACCTAACTATAATATTTTAAAGAAATTATTTAAAAGGTTTCAGCTGTGATTGGCAAGTTAATAAAGAGGGACTTAATTGTTATAATTAGACTAAATTGAAGGGATATGGTATTGTTTGATATAATATTTTGATTCAATTTTGTATTATGACATTGTTATAATGAGCTAGATCTCAAAATCACATTTTAATTGAGAAACTGTAGAAGCTAGTCAATTGAACCTCCAGCTATGTGAAAACGAGTGTAAAATTTATATTATACAAAATATTATATTATTTGATCAGACTTACCTATGAGTGACATCTTTTGTGAGACCAATAACTATCTTTTATAAAGCTAAAGCATAATATTAGTATTTAAAATATCCTAGAAGATATAAACATGGATTTTTGCGGTCAATCTTGATAATATTTTACTGTATTATTAGGTTTATTTATTAAGTACCGATAATAAAGTTACACCCGCAGATCATATGATTTTGGGTATGAATATTAGTACAAAGGTAGTTTTGGTAACTTTAATAACTGTCAGCCAGCGATTGTCCTAAATAATCCTAATATATCATGGCCTTAAACTATTAAAATAATTTAATTTTAAGATATTCAAGAGTTTTGATTCTTTCTTAAATATAATTGAGGGAATAACTCATTACCAACACGTCTTAATTCAACGATTGTTCACTAACACTGACATAAGCAATACGCCACACGTATATAAAGTAGAATTATAAATATTTTAAATGTCTTAAACATCAGATCTTGTGGTTAAGAACATCCGTGACCGTATTTGAAAGCTTCTTTATTTAAAATCTTTATAATTAACCTCACTAAGGAATTCTTGTTTTAGATAGACGTAGCCACATCCTAAACCAAAAGACCTTCCACGTTATCAAAGATAACAAATGCAGGGAATAATATAAAACAAAGGTTTTCTGAAATTATCTTAGCAGGAATCAACCTACGGCAATATTCAAAACATTTAGTCCCGTCTGGTTCTGGCTTTGTTGGGGGATAGGTATGTCAGGGTTCAAATGTTGGTCAAGTGTATTGAAGTCATTTTACCTTAGATGGTTTTTACACTCTCCCTTCACGCCAGAATGGCACTTACTTACTCTATCGCATTAGAACTCGAAGGCTCATTACAGCACTTACAAAAGTGAGAAAATACATTAGTTGGATGTATCATCAAAGAGTGTGAAGCGAAACGGATATTAAATAAACGAATGCTTATAGTCTGAACGAGTATTGAGACGTGTTCCTAGAAAAATGTAACACTTTAAGTAGAGTGCAGTGCTGGTATTTAAATTTGGGAAATATCATGGAAAATCTCACTTTTACCAAAGTACTTGAGAAACTTCGAAAACCATCAGTGTGGAAACCAGCCTCGTTTGTAATATTGAATGAAAAAATTTACAAAATCTGTATTTATTTTAACAACAATAATTTATATAATAATGTGTTAAAGCCCACTGAAAAATGGATGTACTAGAAACAAGACCTTCACAAATAAATGGTACGGTACACCGCACAGACTTTCTCTCTCTTTCTATAAACTCGTAAGATTTTTGAACGGAATAATGTACATTGTATCATCACCACTCCACAT
>CABFWO010000603.1:185689-279695 GCA_902155825.1 Timema genevievae | reverse complement strand
AGTGCGTATAACCCGAACGGGTAGTAAGACGCGGTGCTAATAATAATAATAATAATAATAATAATAATAATAATAATAATAATTTAGTATATAAAGTAAACCACAACGAATATTAACCAAATCTTAAACTAGGTTTAAATATTAATCCCTAATTGGCTTAAACTGTGATACAAAACGCGAATATAAGTAGAATAATACACAATGTCAAGATATAAATATAATCTGAACACGTTTTAAAATCTGACATTTCTTTTGAAGATAAAGCTATAACTTCTCTATACACAATATTTGAACTCTTTTCCTGTTGGTGCTAATAAAAAAGAAATAAGAGTGTCACAGCGTAAATAATTGGCTATTAGAGGGTTGTAATTAAATCCAATCAAAAGTATTTTTGGATTTTTTTTACCGCATTCACCGCATTCACCCCATTTAATCTTTTTACTCGTTTTATCCTTTTAACCATTTTACCCATTTTGCTTCTTTTTTTTTTGCACAGTTAACACCTTTTTATCTTCTTTACCCTAAAGTGATAAACCTTCAGCCCTTTTATCCCTTATTACCTTATTTACCATTTATATACTTTTTATCTTCTCTACCCTTTCCAAGTTATTTATGCTTTTTACCCCACTAAACTTGTACCCTTTTTACCCCTTTTGGCCCATTTGTGGTTTTTAAATCTTTTTACATTTCTTTACTCCGTTTAACCACTACACCATTTTTTATTATTTTCTTTTTGCCATTCTAATACTTTCCCCCTTTTTTGCCTTTCACCACTGTTGATCAATTGTGCCCATTTGCCCTTTTTGACATTTTGGACATTTTAGCAATTTTTTCTCTCCATGGCAACCAAACTTCCTTGACCACCAAACGACATTACAAATGGTATGAAATGGAGGAGTAAAGCCTTCTAGCGGCGTTAATATTTCTTCATTTCTCCAGTTTTTAATTAATTAAAACATTTTAATCAACATTTCACAATTTGGGGCTCGAGGTGAACATGTTCGTGCACAGGGACTATGCATAATTAAATTTTGTTCTTTCAATAAGTTAAGAAAATCCTTATTATTAGGTGCTCTGTCTTACGATAGGTCCAATTTTTTTGTCAGTTAACTTAGACCGCCAATGCATCCTGTCTTTTGCCTCCTCTTCTAGCTTCTAGTAGCGTTCAGTTACCACCAATCCAATCGCAAATCGACTGTGCATACATGTATGCATAGGCATATTCTCGTACATAAACACAAATAAATATGTAAATACAAATATAGAGACATAGATAAATATAAATACATTCACATAAGTATACATATATACAAATAAATAGACAAAATGTATACAAATAAATACATAGGAATGAGCATTCAAACAAACATAAATAGGAGGTTTAAAATGGTTAATAAACTATTAGTTTGTTTTTTTTAGTTTAGAAATCAAATTGAACCGGTAATTGCAGGAACCAATTTGTAATTTAACAGCTTATTATTTCATTTATTCTCTTTGTTAAACTGTGATGCTATTTCTCCTATTGGTTTTTGTATCAACGTATATAACTTATTTTCTCATCTTTTATGATCGCTCTTTGGCAAATATTGCGTTTCCTTTGTATTACTTTCGTTTGTGCACTCAGTTTATGGGCTGATTACTGTTTCATTTCAAAGATGGTTTTTTAAATTTATTGGTTGACATATATGGTTAGGGATTGCCTTGGTTATCTTGCTATTTTTAAAATAAGAAATTATATAAAGAAACAGTAAAGCTGGATGTTTAATATCCTTATTCAATATAGTCTTTATATATTTGTCATCATGAGTTATTCGAACACTTTTAAATATCCTAGAAATCTAAAATTTGGAACTATGGTACGTATTAAGAAATAGTTTTCTAGAAAAAAAGGCATAAAACTAAATTTAATATGGTGGATCTAACTAGGCCAGAAAAGTTGAAAATGTTTAATTTCATCTTTAAACTGTAAACTGTTACTATGTAACATTAATTTATTTTAAATCTTTAACAACCAATTATTTATTCTGTGTCATTGTTTTGGTTTTGTTTTTACTAGAACCAAATTGCAAGAATTAAAATGTTGCTTACAGAGTAGTTGTAACTAGAACTTCAAAATAAATTTTAGATTTAAACATATATTCAGGTTAAATATATATTTTGACATTGTGTATTAGAAAGCCTACGTTTCGCGCTTTGCATCACAATCCAAGCCAATAAAGAATAAATATTTAAACATAATTTAAGATTTGGTTACTTTTTACTGTGTTTAATTTTATATACAAATAATCAAAATTAATTTATAGACTGTCCGTGCAAAAAATGGGCACACCAGTTAAGTTATTATATGAAAGAAAGAAAAAAAGGTAAATACAGTAACTCCACTAGTAACAGTTTACACGCAAGCTAGTCTCGTTTTGTTGAACTGGTGTCACAATAACTTGTCATATTTAATTTGGCGGAGCTGCTTAACAGCTGGATTCCCTTAATGATGCTAACTCCCGACACTTTCACGGAGATCTAGAGTGAATTCTACGAGAGAGCGCGAAAGAGCCCATCAATTTATACATTAAGGTACTTTAACATCCCTTCCAGGGATCTTTTATATGCCACAATGGATATGGGACAGAAGACTTTACTTTCCCTTCAAAGAAAGTTGGGTAGCAAATTTTTGTCGCTCAAAAAAATTCGTTGGCCTTGACTGGGTTTTAACCCACGAACATCGGATCATGCATGAGGAGAGCATTTATCCCAAGACCACTGAAGTTGATGTTTTAAACTCGTTTGTTTCTTACTTACTAACTACGAGGAATTAATACCGTGAAGGTTCATTGCTGCATTTACAAAAGTACGCCACCTAGCCCTATTTTGAGCTAGTTCTATCCAGTCAACCTCATTATATCCTATCTCTTTTAGGTACATTCTAATGTTATCCTAACCTCTGGGCCTTGGCCTTCCCAATGGTCTATTCCCATTTGCTCTGCATGTCCTTCCCACCGTAATCTACGAGATTTGTTTATTCAAACAATGACTTGTGATGATTACAGGGAGCTCATCATTATCTAAACTCCTCCACTCCTCATTCTTTTTTTTTAACCAAATATGAAATATTTACCTTAGCACCTTATTTTCTAACACTCCTAATTTAATTTCTTCGTGTAAAATAAAATATCACGTTTCACACCTATAAAGAACAACCAGTAAATCGTTTTGTATATTCTGAGCTGACATTACTTAAAAAGCATGAGATATGTTACTGACCGAGTAATATTTCCCGACTATATTATTTTCCTAATTTCCACTCTAATATCATTATCGATAGTTAAAATTGTTCCTAAATATTTTAACTCTTTAACCATGTCAAATGATATGCTGTTCTCTAAATTATCGAACTCAATCTGTGATCATACACTTACTCTTTTTCAGCTTTCACTTTCTTTACAAGTCCCTAATAACATTTCTGAATTTCTTGAAACCGCTTCCTTACTATTACCTAACAAATCTAAATCATCTGCCTATCCTATTAACTACATTATGCCGTTTAATGTCAATCCTTCCCTACTCTCTTGCATTAACCCCAATTGTATAGCCTATTCTAAGGCTATATTAAAATGAAATAGGAAAAGTGAAACTCCTTGTTTTAATCCATGATGTATTTCTCAAGTATCTGATAGATAAGTGACAGTCAACCAGTACCCTTCCACGCGTATCAGTCAAACATACCTCAATTAGCTTGGCAATTTTTGGGGGTGGCCCGAAATTAACTATAATTTCATATTGGTTTCTTTTAACTGAATCATGGGCTTTTTTAAAATTCGATGTATAATTGAAGTACTGTAATATTTTATTCTCATCTTTTTTTCTAATCTCTGCCGAAAATTAAAAATCTAATTTGTTGTCGATCTATTTCGTCAAAATCTACACTCAAGATCCCCAAATATCTCCTCTGTGTATGTTTACAATCACTTCAAAATTATATTATGTAAAATTTGATAATATGTTGGTAATAGTACCTCTATAGTTATTATACTATCGTTTATCTCCCTTTTTGAAAATGGATATTATTATTCTTTCCTTTCATTCTTGTGCTAATACATTATGGTTCACTATGGAATATATTATTTTATGAATTTATATTACCAACATCTCACCACCTAGATTTATTAACTCTGCTGAAATTGAATGTATACTTGGAGTTTTATGAGTCTTTAACTTTCTAATAGCTTCTTTAACTTCACCAATACTTGGCTTTGGGACTAGTGGCTCTGCAGTATGGATTTCGATAACCTCACCCAATTTGGATCCTTCATGAACATTCAAAATATGACTGAAGTGGTCGTTACATCTATTCAAAGCATCCCACCAAGTTTGTTATTAACGATAATGACCACATATAAAGTTGGTGTGTCCAGATATAAGTTTACAATCATGTGGGGAGTTTAATGGGTTGCCAGTGAGGTCTTTTTGAATTAATATCCTAAAACTAAATATTATTTGATGCTTAGGATTTCTTTAACAGTTACGGAAATTAACGATAAATGTTACGATGCTTAATTTTATAATTGAATTTGAACTGAGTCACTTGGTTTATAGACTTTAATACCCAATGTTACTATTTTTAAACACATTTCTAATAAATAAAAATACCAACGTTGGAATATATAAAACAATACGACTCTGTTTAAACTTAAATATAAAATTAAGCATCGTTACGTTTATCGAAAATTCAGTAACCCGGTCGAGGAAACCTACTCATCAGATCAAATTTCTGTTAAGGACATTTCAAAAAGACCTTACTGCCGACCACATGTAAACTTATTTCTGAACACAACAACCTCGCCTGTGGTCGTTACCGGTAAAAAAAAAAACACTTGGCGGGATGAAGTGACGCCGTTAAATTGCATTACAGTGTGTGCGTACCCCCTTTCCCCTCCTAAACCGGACTCTATGTCATTTACCTTACGTTACATTTCTCCACCCATAAAACCACATTTTACGAGGCCAAAGACATATTATAGAATCTAACTCATATTCCCTTCCCTCATCCCTCTCCCCCCTCTAACCCTAAAAAACACTAAATTACCTTCCACTCGGCGAGAAGCCAATTTCGAGGACGTCCTAGTACCGCGGGAGATCTAGGTTTCCACAGAAGAGTCGAGACATTGGACATTGGAAGAGGAAAACTAGAAATAAAAAATAGAGAGCGCGCTAAGGGTGAGAGAAATGAATTTAATAATTAATGATCGAAGACAGATACTGGAGATGTGGGAAAAGTTAGATCTGATCAAAAGGTAACCGAGGAAAAGCAACCCTGTTCCTTCCCCCCTCAACCCTCCCGAAGTTAAGTCTCCCGTATGATGGGATGTTATACCTTACGACCCAAGGAAATAAGGAGTTTTATGGTGTTTCCCATATTCCGAAGGAGAAAAAAAATAGTTAAAGAAAAAAAAAAGGGATGAGTGTGGTTTTGATGTTTGAGGAGGTAACATGTAATGTTATAAGCGTCGAAAGTGCTTGCAGTATGCGGTCGTAATATGTTTTGTTTTTTTTAACCTGGGACCTGGGGAATATGAAAGGATATATAAAATAGTAGTAGGTCTATCTTAACACTAAAAATACATACGGGTGAAATTTTACTGTTTCATAATATATCAATGAAAAAGAACCCACTTTATGTGGAAGATAAAAAATATTTAATTTTTGACCCACATATTATGTGGAGGATAAAAATATTTAATTTTTGAAACACATAACAAAGCTTTGTAATTGATAGTTTAGTAGTTATATTAACTTTTATAAAGTTTATTATTATTATTATTATTATTATTATTATTATTATTATTATTATTATTATTATTAGGACCGTGTCTTACTAACCATTCGGGTTATACGCACTTACGTTGATGCGTAATGGTAGGGTTATTGTGAGATGAAATGGAGGACCTACAGATTAACGTGGGATCCGAACCACGATGGAGGCCTTGCATTCCTCACATTCACAAGTTATTATTAATACACGTCTTGTCAGAGGTGAAGGAAGGGTTTGGCATTCAGATAAATCTGTGCCGGGACCGAGGATTGAGCCCCTGACCCCCAACACAGAATTCTGACACCTTACCCCTAGACCACCAACCCTAATAATGTTATAAAATATTAGAGTTAGTATACGGTAAGTTTTTTAATGTGTTCATCGACTAGTAATCTTAATATATATAATTCTTCTGTACGTGTGTATGTCACTGAACTCCTCCTAAACGACTGGACCGATTTTGATGAAATTTGTTGTTTGTGTTTGAGTGGGTCCGTGGATGGTTTAGATTCACAATTGTACCCGGTAGGTGGCGCTGCAATCGGGCTCTAGGCTTTTTTTTATTTTTTTAGGGAATTTTTTTGGGGGGAATTTTTTTTTTAATTTTTTGCATATCAGAACATGTAACCTCAAGATTTCACCCCCAGCCCCCAATATTTTTAATAATGAATATAATATTAATAACTGACCGTTAAAAAAATTATAAGTTCATCAATAATTGACCGTTAAAACCTTTTGAAAAGTTCATGAATAATTTAACTTCTGAGAATAATTCATAGTTATGTTGGTTTTTTGATACAGCTGATATTTGTGGTGTTGTGGGCGAAATGCCAAAAGTGAAAATATGATTTATTTTGTATGTTGTCTTGACAAACACTGAATTTGTGATATTTGTGTTACTCACTAATTGGAGTTCATTGTGAATTTGTAATTGTGATGATCAAATAGTATTTGTTTTATTATCGAAATCAATTATGCCACCCAAACGAAAAGCCAACGTTCGGGCAGGACAACGTCTGTCGGATCCGCTAGTACTATTATATAACGAGTCAACTAGTGTAGAAAAGAGGGGTTAAGGGAGAACAGACAACCCCCGCCATAAAAACAAAACCTTTATTGGCTAAAGGTATAGTAAGATTTTCTAGTGAACCCCCCTAGAAACTCTAGCTTTCTGCATTGTTAACAATGACAGCCCTTCAATACGGTTAAAAGGCTAGAATAATTGACATCATATCAAAGGAGACTTAGTTCGATTCCGTGGGGGGGCTGACAAAGATATTTACAATTATTTTGATTCGTTTTTGTTCGTTGTAACACGACTCAAACTATTTATTCTGAGTGATGAAAAAAAAAGAACTGCCTATTTGAAGAAAATTTTAAAGTATCCGCTTCACGTGAGGATTAAAAAACAATACATTTTTGAAAGACATAACTGATCCAGGTAAGCCTGGCTGTATATTGAATCCTGGCTTGTCGAATAAGATTCATTACATATCCTGTAGGTTTCAATTGATTCCAAAATGGTGGATTGTGGTTCTATCCCTGGTCGAGGGAAATAGACTATAATTATTTACTAATGTGATTTCATATATTTTCTCCACGTTAAGCACAAATATACTATACACTCCAATTTTCGTGGAAAATACCTTTTAGAAACTACAAACTTTTTTTACAACCAAAATGGAAAATATTTCGACGTTACTAGCGTTATTTAATAGGTATTTATATTATATATCAAAAATAACAGCTGGAGTTCATATGACTTGATGTAACATGAAAGTAACGTTTTTAGCGGTTGGATAAGGTTCATTTTATGGAAATGGCACCAACGTTTGGGTATTATCTGTGAGGTGAGACGGGCTCTTAATAAAAATAATTATTTGTTTATTTTATTTTTAGTTGATAGTTTATAAATATTTTGTCTCGTGTTTATCTAGAAATAGAGTAAATTCTCCAAAAAATATTTTTACTTTTAATTATGATATGTATAACACAGTACTAGCTTTAAAAAAATCGTTATTGATCTGATATAGATAATATAATTTATGTAATTAACATAAACACTGAGGAATGTGTATCCACCGATTGTTTCTCTCGTTTGTTTTAGTTACGGATGTTTAATCTATCTTGCAACGCAGATCGCTTCTGGAATGAAGTACTTAGAATGTTTGGAACTGGTTCACAGAGACTTATCAGCAAGGTAAAGTATTTTCTTTCAGGAACATTCATTTAGCTAGTTTACTTTCAACGGATTATATCTCTCGTCAAGCGACTTAATCGGACTTCAAGCTCAAATAGTCTATATATTCTACGAATGCTCCTCGTAGCAGTGCAATATATATATATATACAAACATCTATATATACATAAAGAGAGAGAATTATATAATAATATGCATGCAGCAGCACTTTATGTCTCTGTATTTTCTGGCAACCAGAATTACGACGGAAACTAAAATTGGAAAATATAGTATTCATATTCACTGGAAGTTTTATGCATTTCCGATTTATTTCCTCTTTCTTCCCTTGCCCTAAGCAAGATGCAAACAGACACATCGAAGTTTAGGAGAGGATGGCGACACGGATTTCCTAATTTATAATAACTATCATGTTATTTGTTGAGCTGGTAAAAATGGCAGCCCAATCGCCATAGGCTCATAATTGCTTAATTTTCATTCTAATGCTTTTTTTTAACATTTTGTATTTTTTTAATTTAAATTTTTACTAGATAAAATTTTTGTGATGTTATTAATATATATGTATTACCAGATGTTGATGAAGGCGTTCATCGTTTGTTTGGATGTTAACTACTAACCGAATATTTCACTTCTAATGTGTAATTTTCATTAATTATTAAAATAATGGGCTATTTATTACAATAAAAAAGTAAAATTGACTGTGAATTAAATATTGTGATATAAGTTTTTTGAATTTAATAAATTGGATATAAAAACTAAAACAGTACAATATAAAAAAATTAGGATCACCTTTCATAAGAAAATATTTAATCTTAGAATTATCCTTATTTTAAATACTGGGATGGTACAATTCAACGTGACTTAATAAACAGTAAAAAAATATATGGCACTTATTAGCATTGTTAGTTTTTAATAATCCGTTTAAAATATAACAGTAATCAAATTAAAGTTATTCTGATGAAATGCTCCATTATCATGCATTTATTACAGAGCCATATGTGATCCATTATATTTCCCAGGCCTGTATCACTTAGAAATAGGAAGGGGCAAAAAATAGTAATTTATTACTATTTCGGCTCACAGCTAGTTTTGTGTATTTTATTTTATGTTATTAATATTTATCTAATTACGGTGCCGATTGTTGTTTTATCTAATCTTAGGGGAGTGGGGGTCAATAAATAAAATAAAATTGAAACAAATCAAAGTGTTTAAGTGAAGTAATAATTTAGAGAGTTAATGATATACACTACACATTTTTTCATCGGTAATTTCCTCATTGATTATATTTGTGGAGGAGTTAATTAGAATGTCTTACAAAGGGAAATCGACTATAGATGTTCCAGTAATGCCATTTAAACTATTTGCTTACCTCGAATATCTTGAATGAGTTCCCCTTCTCCGTTATTATTTCCAATCATAGTAGGAGCATTATAGGTACAGAGGCCCATAAATTTAAAACCATTTAAGTTACATTTTACATTAACATTTTTTGAGCATAATGAACCACAGTTAATTAGTGTAAGGAAAGGACTTTGTGGGCTGTTAACTGTGCAGAACTGATATACTTGATTTTGAGAGTCAGTAAGGGTCATATTATACACTGCCATAAGCTGAGCCATCACTATACATATTAGGGCAACATAAATAAGATTGTATATGTAATTTAAATAATACTTTAAATAGGTATGCCTAAAATATTCTGTTCTAAAACATTGCATTATTTTGAAGACTAAGAATTATTATTTGTCAGAATCAAATGATTTTGACACGTGATCGTTACATATTTTCTTTTCAGATATTTAATATATTACATAATAGTTCAAAGTTTCCATATTACTAAATCATGATTTGATGGGAATATTATTTAGTACTACGCATATTTTTCTAATCATCAAACTATGTTAATTTATATGTATTTATTTACTCTCGACAGGTGAGCTGAGTGAGATTTTATTTCATAGGTAGACGAATTAATATGTAACTAAAAAAATATATATCAAATTTTCGGGTGAATGAACATTCAAATGAACAACCGACACACAAATAATTGTGAGATATAATAATGTTTTGAACCGTCACATAAGTTTCCTCCTATGACGATTAGGTTATAACTAAAATCCCATTGTTAATCTTATGTAAATGGAATAATTTTTGAAAATACTCTGACACACACACCTGTACTTAACTGAAATGTGATCAGTCACGTTTCCTGGCAGCGCTAATAGCTACACCGCTAGACTTGATTGGACTGTCTGTCCACTTTATAAGGAGATTCATACACAAACCACATCACATATCCGAACGTTGACATAAAACTGGAATGCAAGCATGTTGATAATGGTGTGTACAAAGGCTAGAATGCGTCAAGGTATGGTAGACAATTAAATAGTTCCTCAAAGTTAGCTGTGGTATTCACAATATGGGTTTAGGCTTTTTATTTAAAATAAAAGGCCATGTATCATTTTTCCCTTCATACTATTGCTCTAAAGTTAATATATATTATTTTACTTAAAAAAGGCATTTTTAAAGTAATTTGATCACAACAATAACAAAATATGCTAAAATAAACCAAAATTAACAAACCTTGTTAAACATATTTTAACCTTTAAATATTTATACCAGGTGGCTCCAAAACAATCAGGCTATTAATATCTTGAAAATTAACACTTTAATTGAAACTTAAATATTCACTAGCTAAATAAAATCAAAATACATACTCAACTGTCTCACTTTTTGAATATGATGTCACTCAGGTGAGCTCCACCGGAGGTCAGGCAAACCTCAGCACGTTGTCCATCATTTTCTTCAGAATAGATCGTATAATTGTTTCCGTCCCACCCCGTACCTACATTTAACGGTTCAACCTTACATAAAATATCAAGTGTGTAGAAGGTAATAAAGAGTGTGTTGATCGGTTAAATATTTTTTCTTTTTGGTTATCTGGTAAAGCTGTTTCTTTTTTGTCGATGGATATAGTTGACTCTTATGTGTTAATTATAAGAACTTTACTATTTTGTGGATAAGTAAAGATGTTTATTTTTTATTCACCTTTTTTTTATCAATTGATACAGCGGTTTTTTATGTTGTTGTTTGGTGGTAGTGGTTTATCTTAGAGCAATGTGAATGTTGAATGAAATGCTCATCTTATCAACAGGTGTGTATTTGGTTTCAGGAACTGCGTACTGGGTAAGGATTATCATGTAAAAGTATCGGACCATGCCATGTACTGCTGTCGTTACGAGGCTGACTACTATGTCAGCGATACCAAAGCAAAACTCCCCATACGATGGATGGCGTGGGAGAGCCTTCTTTTGGTAAGATAACATCTACGTGCAATCAAATTGGACAGACAGATTATAGCATAGAATAATTATAGGACAGACAGATTATAGCATAGAATAATTATAGGACAGACAGATTATAGCATAGAATAATTATATGACATACTAATGAAAGATGTATCTTTTGAATATCAAATGTCTTGAATAAACAAATGCTGTCTAGTGATGATTACTTTACAAAAACTGGCTTAAATCATTTTCTTCTCAATATGATTGCAAGAATTGACTTATTTATTAATTAAGGATTAATAGCCAGAGCTATTATTTATGCTTATTAGTAGGGAATTACTCCACTAGATATCATACTTGTAGCCGACGATTTCCGCCAGTCCATCATAGACTCTGCCTTAAAATATGAGTGAATAATGACCCAGGGCATGAGACGAATCCTGGATAGCTCAGTGGTTAGTGCATTGGCGTACTAAGCCAGAAGTCCCGGGTTCGATTCCCGTGTCCAGGTGTCATTTTTCAATTTTCAGAATATTATTTATTAATGTTCTTTTGATAGTCCCTGCAAATATCTGAGCTTATGTTCCATTTTCTTAAAGGGCAAACACAGTCCAAAAAGTGATGTGTGGTCATTCGCCGTGACGCTATGGGAGATCCTCATGCTATGCGCTCAGCAACCTTTCGCGGAGCTGACAAGCGAGCAGGTCGTGGAGAACAGCAACCACTGGTACCAGAACGACGGTCTCCAGCGGTACCTTGCTCGACCCCCGGCATGCCCCAGAGAGATCTACGATCTGATGGGCGAGTGCTGGAAGAGGCACGAGTCGGACCGGCCACGTTTTGGTGAAATCCATCTGTTCCTTCAACGGAAGAACCTGGGGTATGTCCCGGCGACCGGGTAACAGATATCTCTGTCATTATAGGTCGATATCGGCCAAAGACTGGGCGAGTTCCTCACTCCTAACCATATGCTTGCCGTGTGATGATCATTTTCAATGGACCAATCGCCTTCCTTTGGGAATAAGGGTGACTTTATATCTACTGGAATGGGGAAGTATCTGTAGTGTGGTGATTTTGTGCTGGACCAAAATGTAAAGTGCGTTAAAAACTGGTAAATTTTGACAAAAATAAGATTGAATATACTTTTGGAATTGTATGGATAAGAATGATCTCTATGCGAAAGACTGCAATCATTTGCTAAAGGTTTTGCAACGATGCCTTTTTTTTTTTGTGGGAGGTATATCTATGCTAGAAAAATTAAATTAACATGAATTTATTGTAGTTTATTAACGGATTATGATAGGTTGTTTCACATACAACAAGCAAAACAAATATTTGTTGTAAAGTTGAATCTTACCTTTTAGTAGAAATGAATTCTAATTGAATGGAACTTAATGATAAAAAGAGTTTAACTTTAGTATAAAATAAGACATCATTTTCGTTTAAAGATTATTATCATATTAAATGTAATTGGTATCTTTTCTTTTACTTAATCGTCTCATGTTTTTACAATCAATAATAATTAGATGAAAAAGTGTTCTATACATTGGATGTTGATCGTATATATATAAAACACTATTTTTCACACCTTCTAAATCACTCTAGTGTCTTTCTTGCAGTGGTGCGTGACGTATGCGTGGCAGTCGACGTATGTCTGCCACTATTACGCACAATCTACTGTTAGGTTGTGCAAGCATGTTTTATGTGTTCGTCCTCGAATGAGTGGATGCGTGTTGTACTGTGAACATCTTGATACTGACGACTGATCTCTTCTTTTTAAAAACTACTCAAAACACATAGATGTAAATATTAAGTTTTGAATAAATGAATTATGCCTAGCTAAAGTATATAAAGTTATTTATTCCACAGTTGTTTGTTTGATCGTATGTTTGATAATTCTTACTCTCCCATACACCTAGAAACTATATTTATAGAAATACCCGCATCGGTGGTCACATGATCTAATACATCACTGTCACATTACACTGGCTAACCTTTTATTGGGAGTCTAGGGTTTGAATCCCAGACTTATCTACGTGAAGTGTGTTTTTCCTAAGTGGTTTCCCAATCTCCTTAGACGCAAATGCTGTAAATATGTGGACAGCCAGGACGGGTAGTAAGACGCAGTGTACAAAAAAAACTACATACAGGGGAAGAATGAATAATTTTCTACCAATAGCCTATACTTTTTAAAGTTTTAAAAAGATTTTCATTTAGATTCGAGATAATGAGATCAATAGTTTTAAATGTATCTATTTATTTGTTGATTTATGTTTGTAATATAAAAGCTTGAAATGGAAAACAGATTATACTGAGACCCACCATTTCTTTCGGAGATACTGGTAATGGTTTTATAATTGGTCTTCGCCCTTCCCTCTACAGGCCTACACAATAACGGAGTATGGATGTAAATGCGTTGTAAATCTGATCCTGGATGATTGAGCTGTCTACGCGTGACGGATTAATATTATTAACTAGAATATCTTATGAATAATTTAGATGGAAAGCGTGATTTGACATTAGTATCAAGAAATGTATTACTTTGCTAGTTTTGAAGACATATTGTGATACTACTTAAGATTTATAGTTACTTCCCTTAGGCTGTAACGCTATAAATATAACGCGAAAGTAAAGAATTCAGTATAAAAAGGTATTTATGTGTTTAATGATTTGTTAATCGGAAGTAAGGTGGACATGACATGTAAAAGAACATATCTATTACAATATTACTAATTATTTATTCTATATTTATTATTTTGTCCGTTTTATTCTTCAATATATATGATTTAATTTCCTAAATATTAATTCAGTAAAGAGACATAATTATGTTTTGAATTGAATTTGATTCAATTAATTAATAAAGTTGTGATTTTTATAAATATCTTTGTATTAATTTAGTAGGTCCTATACCATAACTTATATTTACTTTTAAGGTTTCAATTTTACATATAATTAATTCAATCAAAAATTAAATTTCTGAAAGATTATTTGAATCTTTATTTACACCTTATTTAATAATATAATACTAACCTTTGTTTAAAATTATCTGATTGATATTTAATTCGTAATAAAATATATTCCTTTTTAATGATTTTTTTTGTACGATACACAACAATACTGAAGGAAAAATTGTAAACTCTTTTTGAATAATTTCTGTTTTTAATTTGCTTAGTATCAATTTTTGTAATTAAAATTTTATTTCATACACAATATGTACACTTAAAAAAAATTAGGTTAGTTCTAAAGTTTTTTACCTTAAAATCACATTTAATAGATATTTGATCATTTTGAAACTAATTTGGTGCTGCGTGAAAATAATGATTAGAAATACTTATTATTATAAAAGTGATATAATTTTTTCAAATTAACTCATCAGAACAGCAAGCTACATAAAATTTGTGTTCACCTAATTTTATTTTATTGATTTATAATTAATCTTAAATTAAATAATATATTTAAATAACTATGAACATACTGGCTATATAATAGCTAGTAGTGAAATTAAATATAAGCCATATAACTTGATTAAAAAATTCATATTTTTTGTTTCATTTTTAAATCATAATAATACAATTAACTTTAAATTAATAAATGTCTAAGGAGTGTTAATGTAGGTAAATTTGATAAAGACGAATTCCATAAATATTTATTGCCATAAACTGAGGAACTAGTCAATGGAAATATTAAATAAATTTGGTAAAATACAAAAAAAAAAGTGTTGTTTTTAATTTGAAGACCGTTTCTGTGGTCTAATGGTCGGAGTTCCGGGTTTGATCCCCGGTGCTTATATAATTTTCTATAAAGCAGAGGGTCTGTAACGGGGTCAACTTAGCCTCGTGAAGACAAACAAGGAAATACTTGAATGAAGAATTAGCAACTCCGGCTTAGAAAAGTGATATTAATGGACTGGTATACTCGTTGTGCTGAAAACATGATACACTCCATCTGAAAATGTTGGCACTATCATCAATGACAGTGGCAGCCAGTCGGTTGGTATAGCACACTTTTGGGCTCATGCCGTGGAGGTTTTTTTTTAAATTTGAAGTTGAGTAAAAGCTTATAATTTTTTTTCAAAACCAATATTAGTTCCTTTTATTAAACTTGAATAAAATTGAGATTATATAAGGTGATCGTAAGTCTAATTAGTGTTTAACCTTGTAATCTTGGAAATAGGCCTTTAAAACTTATGTAAGCGATTACTCAGATAGAATTCTTTTTTATGTATCCTTTAATGAACTATGCTCTTTCTTTTGTGCAGTCCTCAATGAAAGCTAAAATATTACAACTGTATTTTAGATAGGAATTAGAGTATATGCTTTATAATCAGAATAACATATTAAATACTGTTTCTTCTAAACCATATATTATTATAATGTATTACATATAAATATATTAGAATAAAATTTATGTCTAAAGAGTTAGAATCATTTTAATGTCAAATGGTGATCAAATCTGATTCCCTTCTAACACTATAACTTATATATTTCCTGAGTTAATACTTTAGTTATTTGCTGTACAATATTTAATTACGAGCATGATAATATATCAGTTCTGGGAAATATAACATGCGTTTTTTTGTACACGACACGGAACTAATCAATTCTAAACTTGTGCTGCCTGTAGAACTTTGCAAATAAACATATTTTACTGATTAATATCACTATAATACACGTTGATATCTCTTGTAAAGTTACGTGAAAGTGATAGAAAATATGTTCTCTTATTCTTCGCAAGGGATTAATTAGGTTTAGTTACTCTCTATGCCGGAATATACATTTCGGTGATGAATAGTACTTATTATTTTAAGTAGAAAATAGGCAAATATTTTTTAACTAAAATTATTTAAGTCCTCAAACATTTAAGGCGCCTGATTTTATTAATTTTTCTTGCCAAGAACGTTTGGATATCAAATGGTCCTAGCTCCCAATATATATATAATATATATTCGCTTATTTTAATTTAACGATCAAGTGATAAATTTTTTTTTTTTTTACTCCCCACATTTCCATTTAGAATAAAACTTCACCGAGTGTCTTAGTTAGGGACAAAATTACTGTCCTCTCTTTCAAGAATACATGAGGTTTGTTTGGGTGGGCATTGGAGTGAATGGTGAATAGGGTAATTTTTCTAAGAAAATAATATTTTAAGAAAATTTGAAATCAAATAAATGAACGCTCTTGGATAAATCAATCGATTTGATCTCTTACCTAGACTTGTTGATCCTTGTACATTATCCTACGAGTCACTATATATTAAAACGAGCCAGATATTCCCTCAACGATCTCTGACTCCATTCATTGCCCCGTGACAATCAGTGCAGTGGAAAGGATACCATGTACATACAAACTAGTCACTATAATAAGTGTAATTCCTTCTTTGGGGATTTTTGTTTCTTCACCCACCGTTTAGTAACTACATTCAATATAGATGTTATTTTCTTTTTTTCTTTTTTTTTTTTGGTATGTGTGAATAATTGTTTTATGTACATTGTAAATGTGTTTTTTGAAATCAGTTTCTTAAAGTAACTACTTGGGAATATAATGTTGCATAATACATTTATATATGCACGCTAAATAACAGTTTTTAAGTGTGTGTTTTGTAGAAGAAATCTTAACATTGTTATGTTTAACCATCAACCCTCTGAATTATACTTGATTATATTTAAAGTTATTCAAGTTTATTAAGTATTTTACCAACTTAATTTAAAATTTTCAATATTATGACTTATTAATATTTTAATGATTACTCAAAACTAAAAAGTTTGTTTATTAAACACAAAATCACAATTAATCCTCCCCCCTACCCGCTCAATATATATAATTTTCAGCTATCAATATAAAAATATTGATATAATAATTTAATAATACTAGGTTGATGTATTTAAATTAAAGTGATTGGTTAGACATAACATTTAGTTTGTTAAATTTGATTTATATATTTCTATTATTTGTACATAAATGTTTCATTTTAAGCATTCCAATTCTATTTTATCTTAAATCATGAAAAATATCAACGAAGCACAAGGTGTCACCCTTAAAAAATTAATTAATACTTATTAGAATATAAATGAAACCATTCTTATTGGTATATTCATTTCTCATGTCAAAAATAAAATAATAAAGTGTGTGATTGAAGCTACTACTACTTCCCTGACTTAATAAAAAATATTATATAAATTAATGCATAGTATAATTCAGATATTTTTTTTATATCTGTCAAAATCTCTTACTTATGGATTATGTTTATTTTATATAAAGAAAATAATATAGGTCTTATGAGGCATTGGTTTTACAAAATATTACTAAAACTTTTAAAAAAATGTAAGAAGTGAATTAAAACCATTAGTAAGTTTTAACAACATAAACATACACAAAATACATTTAATAAAAAAAACTGCAAGAAACTCTTACATTTTAAAAATAATTATCTAAAGAACGTAATCAAAATACCAAATTACAAGTTTTAATGTACACATTTCTTGAAAAGTAATTACAATAAATAAATACGGTCAAAATAAAACTAGTGTCATTGATTTGCATTTAATTTTGTTTGCATCAACTTCCGAGCACTACTTGGTACAGTAATGCTTGTTCTATTGTATTGCTTTAGCGAGAAAATATTTATTAATGTTTAATACATTTATTAAATATAGCATATTTGTTATATTTTAATTGGAAGACAGGTTTAATAGTTTGATTTAAAATTTTTCAAACTATTTCCATCAACTGCTGATTTCTTTTTTGAAATAAGATTTGATAAGAATTACAATTGCCAACTATAATAATAGGGGAAGTATAAATTTAGGCTTAATTTTATCATTAATTTATATAAAAAATTTCTACTTTAAATCTAATACTTATAATTATCCAAAGTATTCAATATTAGATTAATTAAGTATAAGATGTGTTTGTAAGTAATTCATCATGTTCAATAAAATGGTGTATTTATCGTTTCTATTTAATTTACTTACACATATCATAAATTAAATATATTTCATAAGTGAAGAGTTAAATGACAGGGAATTAATAATATGTATTTATGGCACATATATAACTGATAATTTGTTTTATCCAAATAGATGAATAATTGAAGATTTTAGTCGTGTGACTGTTGTGGAAAATAACAATTTTATTTCGCTTGTTTCCTGATTAGACATATCACATTTAATAATGAGTCTACAAAATATCATGAGTACCATTTTACAATATAGTTGTAAAGGTTTGTGCCACAATATCCCAATTGAAATGCTTTTGTATTATTAAGTGTCGATAATAAATGTGTTGATAAACATGGCTTCATTTTAAAACTGTATCTCCATCATTTCCCTTCCTAATCTGGCCAATGTGGTTAAATATATTATACTAATAAGTTATTTAGGGCATATGAACCTTGTTAATGAATTAAGTAACAAATTGAGCCTTTCCATTGCACTACATTCTAAAAATGAAAGACAATTCTTAGGAGTATGATGGTAAGTTATCGGTTTTTTGTAAATCAAAAGCATACATTTTAAATATTTCAAATCTTGATTCGAATATACTAATCTTACAAGACAGAACTAAATCAATTTTTTTAATAAAATAATATCTGGTTTACATATATTATATTATATAAATAATTAAATAAATATATTTATACAACATGTTTAGGTTATTTATTTTTCATATCGTCATAACTTTGACAAGTGGCCAATTTGAGCCTTAACTCAATTATGTATCTAAAACTGGCAAAGCAATGCGATACTTTTTCTTCAGATCTTTTGTCAAGTAAATTTCAAGACCGATACTAGGATATATCTCCGTTAGGGCACCATTATGTCAAATTAAAAAGGCAGAAAGGTTGTATCTTTTGAAGCCCGATTGTTTCTGTAACTGTAAGTAATTTGAATGTGGTGTTAAAGCTAAAAATAAAACACGCCTAGTCACCATTTTAGAGCTATATGATGGGGGACAGAGTTGAGCCGAGTGCTATGTCGTCAACTTATTGTTGCCTGAAAAGGATGTCAGTGCTAAAATTATAAATGAGTGTGCTGAGATTAGTGTTTTCTCAAGTGGTTTTTAACTTTATCTCCACTTAAATGCTGGTACATTTCCCTTAAACTCTAAATTTCTCACCCCTACTCAATTAGTAATGATATTTGGATACCCCAAACGGGTAGAAGGACAATGTGCCCTAAACAAAATCAATTAAACTATTTTAAATATTTTCATTGAGAAACCACAATCGATATTAATAAAATAAAGAGGCTGTTTGTCTTTAATGAGCATTGCACGATATCTACAGCACTCGAAGGACAGAAATTTTAAAATTAGTAGTACTTAAGCACGAATGTGTGCGTGACGAAGCCAGAATTTTACAATTTCGATTAATTTTTTTAATTAATTAAAAACTG
This sequence comes from Timema genevievae, assembly GCA_902155825.1. Lineage (NCBI taxonomy): Eukaryota > Metazoa > Arthropoda > Insecta > Phasmatodea > Timematidae > Timema > Timema genevievae. The sequence goes on along the minus strand of CABFWO010000603.1, from coordinate 260,010 downwards.
AATAGGAAGAAATAAAAAATAAGGTTTTTTATCCGTTTGTTTGTATCAAAGCAAAGATTTGCATGGGGTGGCGACGCCATACGTTGCGCGGTTACCCCAGGTAACGTCGAATACTTTTGCTAGTGAACAATAATTTGATAAAACTAATTTCATTAAAAAAACTAAGCAAAAAGCTTGGATTGTAATGAAGGCCACTCGTCAGTTTCAGACGTAGAGGAAGACAATATGGCTGGTTTACATAAGTGCAAATGTTCTTCGCTGTCAAACCCTTCGGATATAATAGTCATAAAACGTGTGACTAGTCAAGGTAAGCTTTAATAATTTAAAAACTTGATACGAGTTTATTAATTAAAGTGGATTTTTAACAGATAAGCAAATGTCCTTCTTTCAAATAAGCTTAGTTAATAATATGAATAGGTGACCAAAGTCAAGTCATTATCATTGTTGTAGTCATAACAATGCTACAATCAAATGCCATATGTAAAAATGATTGTCACATTCTTTCTAAAATTTTACTTCAAACCCTTAAATATACAAACACAAAAGATTATTGAATGAGACTAATCGATTATTATATTTATTCATAGATCTGATATGCTTCAAGAAAATATATTATTTACCTTTATTTATAAAATATTTGAATCGAGATAATCAGCCTAAAACATCAATTAATATTTTGTTCAAACAGTACGTTTTCGTTGCGTTTGTAGTTTGGCAATTATTGAAAAATTGAGAAGGTTCAACCCTTGGCCATATGTTAAGATTATCATATTCAAATAAGAATTTAGATAGGACAAATTATTATTTTATAAATACTTATCCATTTTATGAATGTACTGTTTCTGTTATATTTTGCTTGTTTCTCGGATGTAGCTCTATTATAACCATGATTGATTCTAAAGTTCTATCTAACATTCTAAAAGTAGGTGCACGGGTCTCCCCTCTAATTCCCTGAGAAAATTTCCAAATTAAATGCTTTGTTACACACCCTCTCTCCTAAAATTAAAGCCAGGGTACTTTTCTGAACTCGTACCATCATTTAACCCCCAAGAATGGTTAATCATTCTAAAAATTTAGCAGGATTTAACTCTTGTCTACACAAATAAATGGTACGGTGCACCGCACATAATTTCTCCCGCTTTTTTCTTAAAATAAACATTTATTAAAAATTCATTAGATTTGTGAAACGAAATAATATGTCTATACATTGTAGTAGAAACACATCTAGTTTGGCTTTGCAGTGGTTCAGTGCCAAAAGGGATACACTTTCCCAAAAATCTACCTTACATATCTTTACCCGATTAGTGCAACAATAGTATAGTCTAGACGGATAGAGAGATGAAAAGCAAAAAGTAGTATAATTTTAGTGATAAGATTGCTAATAGCTTTAAATTATTGTACAAGTACTTCCTATCTTCCATCATAAAAATAAACTCCATGCCGGAAGACCACAAGCGAGCTATACCGACCGTGCAGCTGCCGCTGTTAGCGATGATAGTGCCAACATTTGCAGATAGAGGGTATCATGTGCTCAGCACAACGAATCCTACGGCCTTTAATCTCAAATATCTAGAACGGAGATGCTAAATAATTAGCTCCTCATTTGTCCTCACGAGGCTGAGTTTAACCCTGTTCCACTGTTTCACAGAAAATTTTTTAAAGTGCCTGGGATCGAAACCCGTGACCTCTGGATCTGTAGCCAGGAACTATAAACACTAGATCCCAGAGACGGGGAGTCCCTTACACTCCCACCTTAAATATGGCCGTCAGGCTCACGCGAGGTGCCTGCAAAGTGACTTAGTGCTCTCCCAGGCGCTAAATAAAAACCTTTTCGCGCTAAAATTGTAAGTTCTGTTTATCCGAATTAGCGTTTAGAAAGAAGTGCCTAAGTTCAACACCTCATCTCAATCGAGTACGTTAGCAAAACGGAAATTATAGTTTCTCCCCATGATTGTTAAAGAGTGTTTACTGGTATAATGCTCAACGGTTCTACTGTCTATTAAACCCTTAAAATATTTATCATTATGATATCAAGAGCAAATTCTATTAAATACGTCAATTTCTCCCTAGAATAAGAGTGGGAAACTATATTGAAGAAGATACCACTGGGAAAAAACAGTAATCAAACTCCTGTCCACTTTTGTCAAATCTTACTTAACAATTTTTTTTACCATAATATAGGCCTAATTTTACTAGTTTTCGAGCATTCTTTCTTTTATTTCTACAATACTCTTGTGTAAACTAATGGGTGCTCAATTGGGCTTATGAAAGATTTGGGTGATTTCAAAGGCCATTATAATCCTTGTTTTTAGCTCGTACGTTTAAAGTCCTATTGCGTTATTGCCATTTTAATAAATGATTTAAAGATTGAAGAAGGTTTATTTCCACAGAGCCTTCCTGGTTAAACGAAAACATATTAACTACGCTACTGTGTTACGGATGAGGAATGTAGAATTAAAGGAAATGTACTCGCATTTGCGTGGAGGAGAAAGAGAAAACATTGATAGAATTAAACATTTTCAGTCCACCCAACCTGGATTTGAAACACAATCTGCTCGTAATCGGCAATCCAGTCTATTTATAGAGCAACACGATAGCCCATGCTACCACCGATGCAGGATAAAGTTGAAAGCGACTTTAAAGCAAGTGCACCCGAATTATCTTGGAGATATGATGTGAAAAATCCTGATTATAAACATACTGTGCTATGTAAACCTCAGTGCACCTGGCCAGGATTCGAACACATATTCCTCTGTACATTGAAACTATTTCAATTCGAATATGACATCATAGACTGCGTGTTTACAGGCTCGGAATTTATAATTCTCTTCAAGGAGTAGAATAATCTTACTCGTTAATTACACACTTAAGAAAGTATCAATAATTTTTTAAAACACACATTTAAAGTGTCTACGTAATTGTGTAATTAATCAGAGCTGACTGTTGCCAAGTGGGCACGCAAAGTGCGTGTATAATCGTGTGGTGTGCGTGTGCGTTACATCTGTCAGCGTCAACAGCGTACGGAATGATGGATTAGTGTTAGTCCAGACATGTAGGTGAACCAGAATAGCCGCATTTTGGAATGTCTGTGTTCACATAAACTGCACCATCACGATTAATATCCATTGGAGTGAAATAAATAACTATTATATCATTTACATTGCAAAAATATATATTTACATACCATTCTTTTGATCTGGATACTTAAATATCGCTTTAAAAATACAGTGATTAGCTATTTTATCTCTGGTATTTGTCTATTCTTGTCTGAAAATACACACGAAAAGACATTAAATAAGACAACTTGCCTTTAATCTGGATAATTGAAAGTTTCGTCTTTAAAATTGAGATTATTAAATTGTAGATTTGCTTCAACTAATACATATTTAGATACTACTATTATAAACTAATATGGCATCATATTATGTTAATTCCTAGTTAAATTATTACTAAAGTAAAGCGTCAAGTACAGTAAAGATTAAATACAGACAACAACAATATAATAAAAAGAAAAATACGAGATTTTTTGTAGGGATTAGATGAAGTCAAATTTAAGAAAAATTATTTCATTCATCAGCAATATTAGAACTTGAAGAATGATTGCATTAAAAATGTTTGTATAAAATATATTACCAATAACAATATACTAGGAAAAATAACAGATCTATTTTATAAGTTATGACAAATAATTATTACTAATTTTGTGGTCTTAAAATCAAGTTTATTCCCATGTTGTTTAACAAAAGGTAATTTAGGCTTTAAAAATATTTCACAAGGTAAGAAAAAATAATTTAAGCTTAAACACAAGACATCTTAGATGTTTTACTGGATTTTTTCTTTTTTATGAAATAAGTCATTTTTCAAAATGTCTATTCATAGCTGATTATAGATCTTTGGTTGTACTAAAATAATATCACCTCATATGATGTACATTTATGTTAAGGTCCTTGTTTCTGTCGAGTGCAAGTCTAAAACCTATTTTGTGGGATGGTGGGCGGAAGGGTGAAAGGTATGGCGTGGCTTCACAACCTACCAAAGAATCCTTCCGCGCCAACAAGAACAGATGGATCATGGAAATTGTTAATGGCGCTAGCTACCGGATCAGGTCTTGCGGAAAAATCATACGTTTGGAAATATCAGTTTTCTCGAGAACGAGTGAAATTTGTATGTTAATATTTTCAACACCCCCTCTAAGATAATGTATCGATGTTTATTAACTGTTTTATTCTATTATTTTTTGTTATGAAACCGGCAGTTTTCTATGAAAAAATGTCAATTTTATCGATATTTGATCACTGTTAAAATTATAGAAGAGGTGTGTTATATAAAAAGTATAACTTAATCAACATGCTTCTATTCTTGAACAAACCGTTTCCGAAAAGAAAATTACAAAACAATAAAAATTCTCTAAGATAACCGTTTGTTCCCATGGCTCTGTACTTCCACGCCAAATGAAAAGGGCCCATCGCCTTAAGACAAACTAATAAATTGGGGAGATCGGGTTTCTAATTCTGTTATCGTCTATTGAGGGTGATTTTACCTATAAAATTTCCCACTCTCCTTCTATGCAAATCGGGGTTGATCACCATGAAAATCCTTCCTCATCCCCACCCCATTAGACTAATTATCATATGTGAGTGCGGCCTGAACAAATAAAAATAAATGATGATAAAAATTACATAAAATAATATTAGATTAATGATAATTTACTGAGGTAGGGCCTGTTTATCTTAACTCATCGTACAAAATAAAATTACAATCCCCGATTCAACAAAAGTTACAATAGTTTACAAAAGGTAACTTATATTAAGGCCTACTTATACCGTAGAAGAATCAGTTAAACAAGAGTTCAATAAATCAAACAAATTATTTGTTATTTGAAAAAGTATATTTACTAACGTTGGTCCCTTGTATACGTCAGAAATGAAAAAAAAAAAAACATAAGCCACTTTTGCCATTTCCTATAAAAACCAAGTCTGTAGATCTTTTCCCAATTAAGAAGTCTGTAATAAAAGAGTAAAGATTGCCAAAATAATGAGCAGTAATTAAAAGCAGTACATATTCTTTAACGTGAGTTAACCTAAACATTAAATAAAATTGAAGCAGTTTAAGACTTCTCATTAAGTTTACTAGTTTAACTTCTTGAAGGAAAATTAAGAGAGTTGACAATTAAATACTATTAATGTATTTCTTTAGTTCATTACTTTATTAATCAATAGTATAGATAATAATTTTAGCACCGCATCTTACTTCCCGTTCGTGTTATACGCTTATATTCTAATTACTCTTATGGTTTAGGTATTGGGAAGGTTATATTAATAGGAAGTGTACCCGAATTTACGTGGAGGGAGAGTGGAAAAGTATGTTTAGAAAAGCACCCTCAGTACACCCGACTGAGATTCGAACCTTTATCTCCCTGTCATCGGAAGTATATTCTGCTGTGAGAGTAGAGCGTTTGACCCTTCCGTCACCGAAGTGGATAAAGGTATAGTTAATTTGAACATTAAAAATTGGTGGATAGTAATATAGTAGACTATCGGAAGTACCCGGCGTTGCCCAGGGTAACAATGCAAATGGTAATAACACCAATGGATTGCCTGGTTACCCTGAGCAATGGCTTACTTTATTTCAAACAGAGGGGAAAAAGCTCTTCGTTTTATTGATTCCAACCCAGTTTTTAATTAATTAAAAAACCTAATAAAAATTTTCAAATTCCGGCTACGGGGGGATCATGTTTGTGCAAAGGGGCTGTTAATTTTTAAAATTTCAAACCTCAGCGTGGGGTATATATCACATAATATTCATGATATGTACAAAAACTCTTTATTTTGTTAATATAGAAATATTATTAAGAATAATTATATGTTTAAAAAATAAAATTTACCCTACACCATCTCTATTACTAATAATTTTTTTTTTGCTTAACTTATCTTACTACTCGTTTGGGGTATCCGCGTATTTATATTAAAGCTTCAAGTATGAGAAAGGCAGATCTTAGATTAAATGGATCTGCATTCGCTCGTAGGAGAGCAGAAAATCATTTAGATAAAATAAACCTCAGTAAACACATCTGGGATTCAAACCCATTAATACTTATAATCATAATACGTATATAAATTCAATTAGCGCAAGTAGAGCTGTCATATTCTGGAAATTCATTTAAAATGCACTGAAAATAAATTGTGCTTCCGCATCATATTAAGCTGAATATTGGTCTCGAAAGAGAATCAAACTATATTCTATAAAGTAGATTTGGTTGTTAACTAAAAACAAAAGTTATTAAAAGTTCTTAGCGAGGGTTAATTCCATTACAAATATAACTAGGGCATTTAATATTTACTTAATTTCGTTTAAGACTAGATATTATACAGTACTAATAATACTACTATAGGATGGGGTGGAAACAATTAGACGATCTATGCTGAAGAAAATGATGGACAACGAACTGAGGTTTGTCTGACGTCCGGTGGAGCTCACTTGAGTGACATTATCTTCAAAAAGTGAGAAAGTATAGTATGTATTTTGCTTTTATATATCTAGTGAATATTTACTTTTCAAATAAGTGTTAATTTTCAAATTACTAATCATCTAATTGTTTTGGCCCCACCCTGTACAAGAGCGCATTTGGTAAAATCATCAAAGAATTATTTACCACTAACAAAAATCAAGTAATGAATTAAATAGCCAAGCTATTATACTTGCTAACTACGGTTATAGACACAACTAAATTTCATACTCATTGAATTGAAAATTAACATTTTGACACAGAAATCGAGTAAAGAATAATCCTGGGCATGGGACAACTACAGGATAGTTCAGTGGTTGGAATATTGGCATACAAAGTCTAAGATCCGGGTTCGATTCCAGTGTCTAGGTGTCCCTTTTCAATTTAAATAAACATGCTGTAACACAATACTCTATGTATATTTTTAGCACCGCATTTTATCACCCGTTCGGTTTATATGCTTATGTAATAATAACGCCAATGGCTTAGGTATTAGGAAGGTGATTTTTATAGGAAGTGTACCCACATTTGCATGAAGGGCAAGTGGAAAGCCATTTTTTTAAAACCACCCTCAGTACACCCGACTGAGATTCGAACCTAGATCTTTCTGTCATCGGCAGTTTAGTCTACTGCGAGAATAGAGCCTTATACCAAGCGTCGACCGAAGTGGCTATATATATAATTATTTTATTAAGATTATATATAACATAACATTATAATTAGTAGTATATAGGGATAATATATAAATATGTGGTAATATATTAAATTTATTTTTTTTACTGGCAATTTTAGCAGTAATAATTTGAATTTTAAGAAAGATGAAGTGACCCACAAACTGATTTAATAATTAACTGATCCCTCAGTAATATTTCATCAACGATTATATTTTGTTTGCTTGCGATGAAACGATTGCAATAATCCGATGCCTCTCAGTGCTGAATTGAACACCCCAAATGCACCCATCCATTTTCTAACTTCGACAGAAAAACACCATTCAACCTTGAAAGGTTGATGAATGAAGGACATTTAAAACATGGACACTTTAATTTCCTGTTTCGTTCACCCCACTCACCCCTGCCAATGAATATATTTATTTTCAAATGCAAATCATGCCATGTCATAAAAAATAACATCAATCTCTAAGGACTAAAAAGATTAACTTTGATATTCAATGATTTGCATTTCTGCAAGTAGATTTTGAAGTGTAACTTTATTTTAAGCGCAGTGTCTAACTACACGTTCGGGCTGTACGCCTATTTACCAATTATTATAATGTACTAGGTCTTAGGAAGTTTGAATCTAAAGGAAGTGTATACACATTTGCGTGGAGGGAGAATGGAAAACCATTTATGGAAAACCACCATCAGTACATCCGACCGGGATCGAACAACAATCTTCGGTCATCGGAAGTCTAGTATACTGTGAGAGTGACACCTTAGACCATGCGTCCACTGAGGTGCTTATGCCTAAATATGTAGGGATAAACGTATGGTCATACCTGTCCAGTTAAATACAGCATAGTGCCTTTGTTTTCGAAGGGTTGTAGACATTCTACGATTTTCTCGCACAATAACATTTGGATACGAACGTTGCGGACAGTTGAATAACTTTTTAATTAAAAGTTGTATGTCAAAATAATGGAGTAAAATTACCATGTTGCTATATTTATTTTTTCTCTACGCAAGAGTGTCATATAAAGCCATGGACACTTTTTACACTACCTTATGCCATTAACTCTGACAGCTAGCTTAAAGTAATCTCATCAATCAACTGAATAAGATAGATCAAGATTATTATAGTAATGTATCCCCTCAGAGCTATAATATGATTCACTCCAATTGACAAAATCTCATTTATTTGATTTTAGAACATTTTATTTAAATTAGTTTTATGATACTTATCTGATTTATTTATTTAGCAGCTATCTATATTCAAAACAACATTATTGAAGAACCTATCAATCATGATTCAAAATAGATTTTTATTCGGTGTGGATATTAAATAACTTAAAAATCAAATAGTGATTAAAATGCTAATATTTATTTATTTTCTTATTATATTGGAAACACATTAGCTATGGATTCTATTTATCAATACACTCAAACTAAAACAATTACTCTGTGAAACCATTAGAATCTACGTGCTTGGTAGAATGGATGAAACGGTTTATATATATATATATATATATATATATATTTTTTTTTTTTTTTAAATAAATTATGAAATTTAAGAAATAATACTCTCAGCGTTGCCTGAGAGGTCTAAGTCATTAGACTCGTTGTCAACACAATCGTTATTTATTTATAGGTCTCGTAACCTTTCTTTTTACGTATTAATTGTGGCAGTGTTGGCTAGATAAGACCTGCCCCCTCACAACAAGGTTGGACTCTTCCTTTGACTTTCCAGTGACCTTGCCGTATTACTCATGCCTAGTGCCAGTGTTAACTAGATTTTTGAACCATAGACATGTACAAAATCAAACAACGCGTGTTCCTCTTTCGTAAATATTGGCAAACGGGTTCGTTTTAAACATGTTAAAGGACATTTCAGAATATATTGGGTGTAAGAAGTGTAGCTTCAAGAGTTGCATCGAAACAACGGGAAGAGTTGTCAATGATCATTCAGGAGGCCGGAAACTGTCTAAAGAGACAATACAATATATAAAGATGCGATTAGATACATTACCATCAAAATTATTATGCAGACTTTTCCAAGAGACTAATCTTTCATATTCCGCGTGTCATAAAGCTGCCAAAAATATTAAAACTGCATCCTTATCGTGTGCCATGTGTTCAAGAATTGTTTTCGATGGACCATGAAAAACGTGTGTGGCTTAGTTTATGGTTTTAAGGTTTTCGTATTCAGAATCTTGGTAGTTTGGATCTGACTTGGTTTACGGATGAACGGCTACATGAATTCTCAAAACACACACGTACTTGGGCACAAGAAGTCCTCATACACTGCATAAACAACCTCTGAATTCATATAAAATCGGAGTGTGGTGTAACTCGTAGACGAATTATCAGCTTTTTTTTTTTAACGAGCCGTTACATCAGAAGTATACCTGAACATTTCCAGTGAGTTTGTAAATCAATTAACAGAAGGTGGACGAATTGATGGATATTTTAAACAAAATGGTGCAACATATCACACATAAAATGTCAGTATGAAAGAAAGAAATTTAAAGTTTTTTTGGAGACCGTGTAATCTCAAAAAAATCTTTGGCCGCCAAGATCTACAGATTTAACACCACCTGACTTATTTCTGTGGGGGTAATTGAAAGGCAGACTGTACAGAAATAAACCCGTCACAATCGCATTCCTCAGAGACGCTATACGTTAGAAGATTATTGAAGCCATTATTGAAGACACTTTAATAAATGTATTCCACAATTTGGTGTGTTGAGTGGAAAAGTGCCTGAAGGCTGAATGGCATCATTATCAGCATCATTTGTGAGACGGTCCTATTTCACACGGCTCAAGGTATGTGTATATACATTTTCATGACGAACTATAAATAAATATATACTGTATTAACAAATGTCTGGTGCCTCTAGCGAGCGATTAGAGTTAAGATTCGCATCACGGCCATATTCACTAAACATGGTTTAGTAAATGGGGATTTCCCTGTATATCTTACAATCTATCTCCACGCCAAATATTGTTGATTGCACGCAGACGATAGTTACATATCCGCCACTGCCAGCAGAAAACTATGGATGTCTAAACAGCAAACCCTAGTGACATACGATAAAAGAAAAAAATTTCCGGTAATAGTTATCTATTTATTTTATTAATTCAAGGTAACGTACTATTTAGGAACTAAATAATTTAATATATTTTACTATCACATGATTTTTAAAGGAATTAATCATAAAACAGACACATAAACAAGTCTCCAGTTTGTTAATTAATCACTGTGAAAAGGGAAGCATCAATTCATGAGACTACCGATCAATTATTTAGAAATACCGGGAATTGCATCCGAAACTCTTAGTTTAGTAGACAACCAACTGGGCTAATATGTTGGGCTTAAATTAAATTCCTGAGTGATCGATTGTAAACATACTTTTGAGCTGTTTACAATAAATAAAAACACTCAACCTCAATGAGGGGAATTGTGCTCCAAGCTCCTACCGGAGTTGAACAAGAGATTATCTCATGATAAAATATCCGTATTAGATTTTTCTGGTAAATAAATATATTTTATTTACGAGTGTGCTTTGAGTTATGGAATTATTGATAAACCTGAAAATCAATTTAAGAAAAGAATGTCGTGACTATCTAGGAAAAAATACAATACACTCACTTGATGTAGCTGCCTCTTTATATAGCTCGTCAGCACAGTACACATGTGGTAGGGTTTCGTAAGTAGGCCTAGATATATCTGGTAAGCTGTATAGTTACATGAGAATTGAAACACACTCGCAGACAGTAATAAAGCAACGGACAGTGAATCCATTATCTAGTAATGAGAACAGCAAGCTTGTAGGGAGAACCGGACGCAGTTTCTCATTATTCCATGAAGAAGAACGTAATCTCTAATGTCCGTTGTGATTGTAATAAGCCCCCCCTCCCCCTCACAAGGTATCGAGTAAAAACAGTAGTCGCGGCGCATGCACAAGAGTAATAAGAGTGTGTTATCTGATCAGAGGGTTATTTCCCTGGACGGTCAATCGGAAGTCGGCAGAGAAAAGGGTCGAAGTGCATGTCGGGAGATAAGACTTGGTGTCAACCCTTTTTCTATATTCACTTTGTTCTGTTTGAAAGGGGGGAAGTGCTACAATGACTTCTATAGGAGAGATGATGGTGTATGATGAGATTGAATCGGGCGTTAGTTTAGCTGAACCTTTTACGAAGTTAAAACACCCAAGAGAAATTCTGAGGTCCTACNGTGTATAAGAAAATTATGTACCCAGAATTTGGTAAAGAAATTAGTTAGAGCCTCATTGGTAGGAATGTAAACTAAATTTAAAGCTAATCTAGTTTGCTTATTTGGCAGATATGAGTCACCGTGGCTGTGGTTGTTGATAATCTCTGAGTAGTCAATATTTCCACCAGCTAACACATTTATATTTAATGCAACCACTAGTGAAGAGAAGTCCTGGTTACGAGAAGACTAAGTATCGTTCAGGAGTAGAGCATTGGTCCATCTTTCGATTCCCATGTCCAGGCTACCATTTTTCAATTAAATGAATCATCTACTATAGTTTTCTGATGATGAGGATATAGAAGCTCGAATCCCGGGTGTTTACTTCCTAAATAATTCTCCACTCTCCCTTCAAGCAAATGTTAAAACATTTCCTCTAAACTTTACTTCTTTATCCGTATCCTTCTTATAACATTGACGTTATCAAAATGCACAATACCCGTTTCGATGGCCGTGTGGTCTAAGGCGCTACTCCCACAATATACTAGACTGACGATGAGAGGAGATCGTGGTTCGATCTCGGTTGGATGTATTGAGGGCGTTTTTTCATAAATTGTTTCCTACTCCCTCCGCGTAAATGCGCGTACACTTCCTGTAAATTCAACCTTACCTATCCCTAAATTAGCACATAAGCGTATAACCCATGGATAGAAGGACGTGATGCTAAAAAATAAAATTGCACAGTCCCCGGATTGGTAAAATGCTACTGCTAGGAAATAAATATTATTAAGGAAAAATCAAACCATTATGAAAGGCTTGACATAAACGGTATAAAGGAACCATAGTTGGGATATTAAAGGCTCAACAATAGAGTGTAGACCACTTAGGTGGTTGCTTGGTCTAACGCGCTACTCTCATGTTAGACTAGACTACCGATGACGGGGATGTCAAGGTTTGAATCTTGGTCGGATGTATTGATGGGTTTTTTTCATAAATGGTTTTCCACTTTTCCTCCACTCAAATCAGAGTAAACATCCTCTAAATACAACCATCCTCATCCCTAAACCATTAGTGTAGTTAGTATATAAACGTATAACCCGAACGGTTAGCAAGACGTGGTGCTAAAAAAAACAGTAGAGTGTAGCTTCTCTAATTTTGATGGGCTACATACGGTCTCAAATAAGAAATTTCTATATACTTTAGAAAATAAAAATAGGTTTCTCTCTTCATAATATTATGAGTTCCCACACACCACAGTTTATTAACCGATAAATTAGATACACGATTACACTCGAACTAGAAATCGTATCTTAGTGCTGTTATCTGTATTCTTCACTTGAAAACAACACAATTGATATAAAAAAACAATATTTTGTGGTATTTTCTTAAAAATTGGTCTCAATTCCATTTTATTCTAACGAGGAATACAAAAAAAAATCACACCCGTTGAGACGTCTGGTTTGAGCTGTTCTAGGTTAGGCGCTGTCCTTGGAGTTTGATGGACTCCTACATTACTTCTCATATATATAAATATACTTCTTATATATATATATACTTCTTATATATATATATATGTATATAAGAAGTTCAAATGCAAATCATGCCATGTCATAAAAAATAACATAATTCTCTAAGGAATAAAAAGATTAACTTATATATTCAATGATTTTCATTTCTGCAAGTAGATTTTGAAGTGTAACTTTATTTTAAGCACAGTGTCTTACTACACGTTCGGTCTGTACGCCTATTTACTAATTATTCTAATGTACTAGGTCTTAGGAAGTTTGAATCTAGAGGAAGTGTATACACATTTGCGTGGAGGGAGAGTGTAAAACCATTTATGTAAAACCAACCTCAGTACATCTGACCGGGATCGAACAACAATCTATCTATCAATATATATTGATATATATATTAATATATAATTATATATAGCTCTAACACAAAACATATGTTCGTTAAAAAATATTGCCATGGTCCTAGTATATTTGAAGGTTGTAGTTAAAAAAGAGGAAAAGTCCAACTTTAACTCAAATTGAGCAGCTAGTGCTCCCAACTGTTAAAAAATTGTGAGACCTTTCTATTTAAATTAATTTAAAATATATTTATTTCCTAGGGTACTTGTGGGGTTTGAGCTAAAACACGTTGTTCAGGTAAACATGTGTAATGTGACTTTCCACCTGTTTACCCTATACTCCATGTTGTGAGCCCCCAACCGAGCTATACTCATCAAGCAGCCGCCGCCGTTAGCAATGATAGTGCCAATATTTGCGGATAGAGGGTGTCAAGTGGTCAGCAACTTCGCGCCGTTAGGCTCAGTTTTCTAAACAGGAGCTGCTGCTTCTTTATTCAAGTAGCTCCTCAATTGTACTCACACGGCTGAGCTTAACCCCGTTATAGACCTACTGCTTCACAGATACATTTAGGAAGCGCTGGGGATCGAACCCGGGACCTCTGGTTCCGGAGCCAGGAACCCTGACCACTAAAGATATTTATATCCTTTATTTTTATAATTTGAACAGTAATTTATAGGAATGACTCGCATTGATAACTATTTGTATTAAATAGAAAGCTTATCTTCTTGGTTTTCTGGGGACGGTGAGGTGAGGGTTTGTATACTGTCCATATGTACTGAGGCTTTTAGATTATAAATTAGTTTTCCATTCTTCTCCTAGACATTTTCCTTGCTTTAGCCTACTAGCGGAACTTTTTTTTATGTGTGTGAAAGGCATTTCTTTTCGGGTGGGACACATTTTCACAACTTTTGGTTTAGGGATTAAGAAGGTATAATATATATTAAATGTACTAGAATTTACATGGTGGAGTGAGAATGGAAAACAATTTTGAAAAAAATAGTTCACAGCACACCAAATAGGGATCAGAACCCTGATTTCCACGTCACCATCATTTAAGTATATTGCGAGAGGGACGCCTTAGTCCATTCAACCACTGATGTGGTTATTAATAACGTAACTAAAATACGTAATGTCTAGGGTGTGAACATAAACCCTAGAAAGACTTCTAAGAAAAATAATATATAATATTGTTCAAAAATTTTTTTTACTTGTGTGCTTCTGTCAGTTTTTTCATGTAAATAATATTAAACTATCGTATTTAAATTATTTAGAATAATATACAAGTAAAAATTAATCATGTGAAAGTTACCAAGAATATTCAACTAAGTTTAAATATCATTTTGACCAGCAACTGTTTATAAGGTAATCTTTATTGTTTGGTTACCAAATCCATTAAATCAATACACAGTAATTAAATAATTATGATTTATATTTCATTTGTTTCCTCCAATGCAGTGACCACAAATATTCATCAGCATTCTAATCTGAAACGTGACATCTTTTAAACAATAACAAGCCATTAATATCGTATGCACTTTTAATCGCCCTGTCATCGATGGTAACGTGCGATTTATCGTTCATTTAGTGAGACGCGCGGGAAAAAAAACCCGTGAATGTATTGTTCGTAGGTCATTTACAAGAAAATTAAGCAATCGGCGAACGCCTTCTAGCGTCTGACTGACCGAGTCACGTATTGCCCGATAATTAGAGACCATATTAACTGTCAAGCTACCCCCCACCCCTTTTGGTGACACAAATTATAGCTCCACGAAAACGGAGGTGGGGGCATCTTTGATTCCATATATTCGTGTGAATGAGCATCGCTTCTCAATACTAAAGGGGGTTGTAAGAGGTGAGAAGGGATGGAGGAGGGTTGGCCTTTTGGTCTGGGATGGTGAGGGACGAGGGGTAGGGGGATGAACGTACCTAATTTCCTGTCTCTCTTCGTGAGATTCAGATCTGTCGAGCAGAGTTAGAAGGAAGGAGGGTTGGGTTGTCGCTTGGTTGGGATATACGGGNGGGGGGGGGTGGGATTCACACATGAACGTGGTTCAACTACTGCTGAACTCGATGGAGGAATATTAGCAGATATATTCATAGCTTTGTAGTGGTGTGGGGTTAGTTGGCGTTGACAGTTTCATTAGAGGGTTATTTCCTGTATGAATGATTTTTTTTAAAACAAAAATTGGTACTATAAATGAGAATCAAATTTCCACTGTAAACAAGTATTACTAGTAAATAAGGCCATTTATTTACTTGATCGTTAGCTAGGAGACTATTTATTTACATTTTGTGAATTAATAATTACTTATTTCCAATCTAAATTAATGTGGAAATATAACTTACTATACAGTCGAATTTAATTTTGGTTTTATTGTTTAATAATTTTTAAAACTACTCAAAGTTATTAGAAGAAAAATAAACGATAATATAGCATTCAAATATCTTATGAAAAATTCTACTTTGATGAAATATATAAATGATTAATTTTATTGTTCAGTTTGTAGATATTTTTTTTATTTTTCCTTTGCTCATAAATTCGACCTGCAACTTGGTCAACGTGTAAAATAAAAGTGAAGTATTCATATTATCCTAACAATTAACTTATATTTTGTAGCTGTTTTCCCAATAAATCGTATAGTTAGTAAGTAACTCTCCAGAATGTATGTCCCATTGACATTTATGCATAGTTGAGTTTAAGAAAGGATCATATCATCGTATCACTATAGTAATAATCTTATATGGCAGTTCAAAAGGTTTTAAAAATCTGAATTTCATTGGTTCTTATACCAACCCATACTTTCTGCCTTTATCAACATTGACTGATCTAAAGCAAATATATTGATTTTTTTTATCAATATTATCTTCGCATATTTCCTAAACTGTTTCCTCCCCTGATAATCTTACTGTACTAATGTAGATCTCTCTATACAATGAAAACTAGATACGCCATTTTAGTTATATTCTGAAAACTTTTAAGGAGACTTGCTTACTCTCTACAATCTACAAGTTATTCTATACTTTTCTCAGAAACTACACAAAACATCATGACACTCACTTCGGTGACCACATGGTCTAACGCGCTACTGTCGCAGTAGAATAGACTGCCGATTGCAGGGAGATCATCCTATAATTACATTGAACCCCTTATCTTTCTCCATTCCATCACATCAAGTGATCAACCTTTCCATTCGTGACGCCGCCACTAAAGTTACTCGTACTACCATGGATAGTTGGGTCACCTTAGAATATTCTCTCTCCTCACACTGGCTTAGTGGTAAAGGGATTAAAAGGCTAGCACAAATAATATGTCTATACAAATTGTTAGTGGAAAAGGTTATACCATAATGGATAAAGTTTGTAAATAAGGATCAAACAATAATATAAAATTGCCTTGAGCGTGTTTTTAATTCCACGCCATCTACAATTCTAGTTTGGACTTAATTTCCTGAGCTGCATCATGTGTGCGATCTATCAGACAACTATATCCGTCTTTTTGTTTCTTGAAAACACTATTTATTCTTTGTGGGGTCTGTTAGGAGCCACCAGCTAGCTTATACTTTCTAAACGTTACGTCTCTCTCTCCATTAATACTAATCACTGGCCTCATCATATTTTTAAAATAGCCAACAATGTGCCTTGATAATATTGGGAGCATCCTTGTTTCGAATGGTAATTATTCAAAACAATCCTCTCTGTGTTTGACTCACACGTGTGTATTTATTCCTGTGAATTCAATTATAAGAATCTCCGAGTCAAGTTTGTTAGTCCTGAGTGTGAGACTTCTGGCGGTGTGACTTTGAACTGAAAATTAAATCTAGGTAATCGAGGGTTGGTAATGTCAAAGTGGTCTTATAGATAACATATAGACCATCACTGGCTGACCTCTTGGTCTAGTGGGAGGCATTCCTGACCTCTAATCTAGAGGTCCAGGGTTTGATTCCCGGTGGTACCTTAGTTATTTTACTCGAAGGAGAATTACTCCTATGATCATGATCTGGTTTAGATAGGCTTACGTTAGGTTTAACCCTATGATCATGATCTGGTTTAGATAGGCTTACGCTAGGTTTAAGACTTCTCCTGGCATCACATAGTTATCAACATTATCATCATCCAATGGGGGTGATGTAACAACCCCTACATGGTGCAACAACCTCAGAAGATGGTCAGTAGAAAGCCAGGAATGTCTAGCCAACAAACCGGAGTGGCATATGCAAAAAGGACCCGGTCTGACAAATATATTTTAATATAAATAAGATGATGGGTTAAAGTTGAAACTTGGTCAGGATATCCCTGTTTTAAACTCTAATAATTCTTCTAATTATTTGTAAATCACTTTCACCAACGATGCGTGAGAAGGTTACCAGATACCTTCACTGTAAAACACGCATGTTCTCAAAATATGTTGAACATAAATATTTTTATATACTGTATTGTTTGCCATTTTGAATCTAAAATCAAACAAGGATTAGTTTTGAAAAGCACTATGTAAAGTGAACATTATTTGTCAATCATGGTATAAATAATAGATAAGGTAGTTAATCCAAAATAAAATTAATAAGAACTAATAGCTAGGGCCGTATGCAAGAACTTGATTAAGTGGATGCTTTGTGGACACTAGCGTGGGTTTGCTTACGTCATCAAAGGTTAAAAGGTGGAGGTATAGTGTGCTCGGGACCACACTATCGGTCCACTAAGCATTCACTATACGTTCTTGCATACCGCCCCTGGTGTTGGGGAAATCGCTTTAAAACTACCTTTTTTTTTCTCTCAGCAGAGAATAAGTTGACTTAATGTGCTCGATGCCTCAGTCGTAAAATTAAAAACGATCTAAATTAAGGAAATGTTACACTAATTAGTTTATTACAAACATTACCATATCATAAACTCAATAAATAATACAACATTTACAAACGACATACGAAAAACAAAACCCACTACAGACCATCTAATTTCAAACATCTTCAGGAAGAGATGAACAACTAAATAGCTTATTAATCTGTTGTTGTAGAGAAGGTGCCAACCTTTTAATCATCTATTGTATCTTCACAATTTAACCATAAATCATAGTGATAACGGACTACCTGGTCTCTGCGTGTTCCTATTCGCGTTGTGAAATCTCACGCATCAATAGACCAGAGTTTTCAACAGAGGTTGTATTCAGCCTCGATCGGGGAAAAGCATCCCATTTTAAGATTAACAAGAGTGAGTCCAGAGTACCGTACATAGCCATTGTATGAATCTACTCTATAATATTTATAAACATTATTTCCTCTCTGTAACAACTGTCAAAAGTGGTAACACTCCATAGCTAAAGTCTGTTCAGAGTAGGAATTATTTTCTGAAAGGCCTTTTTCCCTACCAGAAATCTATTATATAGTAGGATATTGGTAGGAAAAAAGACCTTTCAGAGAGTAACTCCTACCGTGAATGGAGTAGCATGCCTCACCACTAATCATTTTCTCATTTATACTTTTTTTTTATTAATAAAATTACTAAACCATTTTGGATGGTAATATTTATTCCTATTTTTTAATTTATTTATTACCAGATTATCTACACACTTTTTGAAAGTTACGGAAAGGACAAGGTACCCAGTTGGCTATGTCAGATGAAAGAATACAAGTACAA
The DNA here is from genome assembly GCA_902155825.1 of Timema genevievae. Classification (NCBI taxonomy): domain Eukaryota; kingdom Metazoa; phylum Arthropoda; class Insecta; order Phasmatodea; family Timematidae; genus Timema; species Timema genevievae. Next base: position 241,149 of record CABFWO010000603.1, on the reverse strand, counting down.
TGCTAGGAGGGGAAGTGTAGGCGGAATTTAACTTCTAAAGGGAAGGAGGGGAAAGGTATATTGGTAGGGACGGAGGGTAATGGAAGGCTAGCTGTGGGCGGTGATATTGATGGGTAAAGTGGAACAGGAGACAAAGGATAAGTCTCAATGAGTGCGATAAAAAAAAAAGGAAGAGGTACAAATGAGGTCAGAGAGACAGAGACAAATTGTTTCGTTCAAATTGTCAGATTCCCACTGAAATTTGGTATTTAAAGCATTAATTATATTACCTAATCATTGTATCACGTTTTGAATAATGCGGTGAAAAACAACATTATTAATGGATCTGCCATCTGAAACAACTTATATATTAATTTAATTAATTTTTACTATAAATTGCATTATTTAATTAATTTTATTGATGAAAATAGCTTTCACTTTTACTTTTGGAATCAAAACAAAAGTGAAATTGATAATATATCCTCGTTCAGATGGCAAATATTTTATTTTATTATATTAATTTTTTTTTACTTCTCTTTTTCTTGGATTTCCTTTTATCACATTATCTCATTAGTCTCGTATCATCTAGTGAACACGCGAAAATCTTCAAACCATATAAAGCCGTACAACCTGTCAACCAGAGTAAATTTTTTTTAAGGGGGTTAAATAGACGAAACCTTCTTAACGAGGTGAAATGATTGATAGTCACCTTCCCTGTCTACGAAGAATGTTATATATATGTGTGTTTTTTTATGTAATACGTTGGACGAGCAAAGGTTTATTAAGCGTCGTGGGGGAGCAAAAGTATTACCTCTAGGACCTATCCTGAGGAACACCGAAGCGGAAGCTGCGAAGGGAAATCTGAACTACGGAGGAGACACTTTCTAGTTCCGGTATTGTAATGAGAAGTAGCTCCTGTTGTGGAGAAAAGGGTGTTTAAGGTTGGAAAAGGGAGAAGGTGGTTGGTAGGGAGGAGGAGGGTAAAAGGTTAGGGTAGCTGGGGTGGGAGGGGGTAAGTTTTGTGATTTATCAAGGCAAACCGTTATTATTAAAGCGACATAAAATGGGTGAGTCTCGGAGAAGGGGATGGAAGCGAATCATTAATCAAGCCGACGTGTGATTCATATTGTCCTCAAATAGAAGGAGATTGAGAGATTGTAACGCGAGTGTTTGTAAGGTATTGATTAGAGGGTAACACGGTGAACTAGGTTCGTACATTTTGTTGGGCTACACCAGAAAAACTTTTTTTTGTTGAGCTAAGTCGAACCATCGATTTGATTTTAAACACTTAATACTTCTAATATATATAGTCATTAATACTATGTTCAAAGACAAATAAAAACGAATGTATTGGTTTGTTACCCATATCGGTAGTCGCATCGTATGTGGCGTTCACACACGTATAATAACTTTATTGCTACTGTTGGGGAGATCAGGGTTTGAATACTGACTGGAGGTACTTGAGGTGTTTTTTTTTCCCAAATGGTTTACCAATTTTCCTGTACTCAAATGTGAGTGCATTTTTTCTAAGCCAGTACCGTCCTTGTCCTTACCTTAGTGTTGTAAGTACTCAGTTATCTTAAACGGGTAGTAAGGCAAGGGGAATTATTTTTTGTATTTTTTTTAGCGCCGCGTTCTACTACCCGTTCGAGTTGTACGCTTATGTACTAATTTAATTACGCTAGCTGTTCTAGGAATTAGAAAGGTTTTATTAAGTGGAAATGTACCCGAATTAGTGTGTAGGGAGAGTGCAAAACCGTATTTGAAAAACCACCCTCAGTATACATGACTGAGATTTGAACCTCGATCTCCCCGTTATCGGCAGTCTAATCTACTGCGATAGTAGCTCCTTAGACCATGCAGCAACCGAAGAGGGTATTAGTCTTGTTAGCTTGATAGTCTGGACGGGTTTAAAGACGTAGGCCACAGAAAAAACTAAATTAATATCTAAATATGTTTTTCTCTTATTGATAAATAGAAGTATCTAGACTTAAATCTGCTAGTACAACCAAATAGAATGACTTTTAAAATTGATTTAATCTGCAAAATATAAAGTTAAATTGTTTGATATTTATTGCTCTAAACTTATATTTTAAGTGTCATAGCAATTAATAGATCTAGCCTAGTGAGGTTATGTTTTAACTTGACCATTTGGCATATGTAGCCGGATGTTTGGATATTTGTTACACGATAATTGACAAATGCATGGATTAATTGAATGCAATTTGGCAGAGACATTCATAGAACCTAGGCTCTTATATAAAAACTATGTATTTTCTATTATATTGGTGAGATCTAGTTTCTAGGTAAATAAAATAGGGTACGTATGTTCATAAAATGTATTGTCTTAAGTTATTTTTTAGCGTGAGTACATATTTGCAAAAAAATCTTTGATTCATATTATATACTATTTTATATTTCATAATTTAACATTTGTTCTTAAAAAATAATAGTTACCTTGGTTAAAACTTTAAAACTATGAAACTTGTTGGAGTTAAAAAATAAAAACTAATTTAAGACAATACTTGCCTAAAATGAAATTTTTATTATAAATTTATAATTCAACATGCGTACTTAAAAAGAAAAGTGAAGCCACCGTTCAAAATTTCATCAAATACGTCAACATCGTAAATTCTCCCTATTTTACCTTTTTTTTGTGTATTTTTTTCATTGTGACAGTATTGTCCTGTTGCGTGGTGTTGCAAGATTTAGGGAGACCTCAGTTTAAGGGTATCATGGTATGTATTAAACAAGTTGGGGGTGGGTTAGGGGTTGCAAGACGAAGGGGTGAGTGAGGGTAGCGAGGTGATGAATGTGTAGTATTCTCTGGTGTTCTAGGCAACCCCCCGTGTAATAGGAAAATTCCCTACTTCTTTAGGGTGGCTTGATAGAAAATATCCCGCTTGCCAAGCAAAGGCATTTTTTATAGAATAGATTTAAGGAGAAGGTAGTATTTTATGCTTTCTTTTATATGTAAAAACAGTTAAGTCATGATTATATAAAATTTCAAATTGTATATACATATATTATTTTTATTACACTACTCACGTCTTACTACTAGTATGGTCTGACTTCATTTTTATTCTAATGAGATAGGGATGAGAAAGGTGGTATTGAAATAATGGGTACCCATCTGATCTTGCTTAGTCCTATCTGGTTTACCAGTGTTGAGTTTGAGTCCCAGCCATTTTTTTACTAAATTGTTTCCCATTTTTATTAAAATAAAATTCTGCTTATCTTCCTTTGAATTTTATCTTTATAATCTCTACTCCATTAGTGGGAATATGCGAAGTACCCGGAAGGGTACTAAGATATGAATCACAAGAAGAATAAAAAAATACAGATATATTTTATGAACAAGAAAAATACAGCAATACATAAATGATTTTTTTTTTGCTAGGAATATGAAAATTGATTACCTTTATTTCTAGTTGGTATGGAGAGTTAATTTATTTAGTACAAAATACAATATTGTACACTACTGTGGCCTGCTACTCTCACATAAACAATATTCTATAAAATATATTATAAATGTATATATATATATATATATATTCTGCTTTGACCTGGTAGTTTAGCCGTCCCGTCATGGCCGTACGTGTTGGCCAAGAAACAATAAGTTATGAAAAGAGAGAGAGAGAGAGCAAGCAACGCGGGCTAGAGTAGACTCCGGCAAGGTTCCGAACATTACCGTCAGGAGCACGCTACTCTCGCTTTGATTCATGGGAGATGTGGAGCGAACCAATACCACCAGGGCTCGTATTACATGAGGGTAAACTGTTCGTGCCACCTCCATTAGAACCATTGTTCTCTTGTCTCATTTTACCCTGTGGTATCTCAAGTTAGACCGAAACTGGGTTGGAAAACTTTTGGTGAACTTTACTTTAGAACATTCCTTTAAAGCGCCTACGTAGCAAACAAACGGACGCACAAGGTTCTTAAGTTTGAAGCTTAAGAATATAAAGTAAGCGTTTTATTTCTCCAAACAATGCCAACATATGACAAATATTGTCTTCCAGTTCACCTGTACAACCACAAAAAGTTATTTTATTAAATCGTTTGGATCTGATATTCCTGGCAGTAATCTGAGAGGTCGTTTTAAGAGAGGAGTATTGATAATGATTTACCTGATGATGATGTTATTACTACGTTTTATTTGATTTAGTTTACCTATGAGCCAATGTTCCTGAGTTCAAACCCAGCCGGATCCGACGGATCTTTCTCGGGCGATAGAGGGAAGTGAAGCCATCGGTTCCATGTCGATTGCGGCATGAGAAAGAACTCTAGAAAGTATTTGAAAGTACCTTTACGGCAAAATTGGTAGGCCCTTTCTCTCTCTCTCTCTCATATAAATTCTCGTGTGCTAATAAAATCAGTCGTTTAGTAAAGCGCGCATTAAATACCTCAAATAAATTAAATAAATAGTCTACACTCCTCTGACATATTACATTAAGTCGTTAATAGTTCTTGTGTTGTGTTTTGGGGAAAAGGTGTCAACCTCACATTGTCTAATTTGTTGGTGATGGGGATCTTGGGTTTGGAACCAAGGCCTTGTTTGGTAAGGTGTTTTTAAATGAATGATTTTTTTCACTTTAGATCCACGCAATTTAAACGTTTTGACGTTTTGGAAGCAAGCTATGAATTTGTCACCCAATAAGTGGGCAACAATTCCGAGAGCTAATAGTTGTCTTAACACGCTCGTATAAGAGCTATGATATTTACTAACAATAGCTCTATTATTTCTTGTAATCATTCATTTGTATTTATTCATTTAAAGTAAATTTTTTGATAAACCTATTTCCTTGGAACTAAAAGCAAGCTATGCCATTAACTTGTTTATATGTAATAGATTATATCTAACATTGCGACAATCAGGATCACTTGGAATCAATTTAATGTTAACTTATTTTAATATTGTTTACTTTAAATCAATTATAGTCAAATCAGTGTTCATAGTGTTTACCTAAAAATCAAAAAAACTAATTACATGGTAGCATTTTCGCTTAAAATTATCCAAAACAATTTTATGATAGTCTAATTTACTTTAAATATATTAGAGTTAACATTATCACAACCATTGTTAACTTTAACTCAATTGAACCTATGCTGATATTGATTAGTTGAAATCGATTTAGATTCAAATTTGTAATAATCTTTTTTTAATTATCTAGATCGTTTTTATAGTTTTATTGGAATTCATTTGGAATAAGAACTGTGATAATATTGTTTATTAATCATTTAAAATATACCTTGAGACATAGTTTTCTTGAATGCAATTAAAGTTAACCTTAGAGCTATTCCTCTCTAATTCAAATCAATTGCATCTAAATTTAATATTAGACAACTCTGAACTATAATTAGAGTAATGAAAAAACTTTACAACTTGTGCTTGGTCAAAATCTCAAACGTTTGGTTGGTTATTGACGAGAGTAGACAGAAAGTTACCGCCAGCCAGACTCGGTGGCTCGCTGGTATTCAGACTGTATTAGACCTTTGCTATGTGGCAGCAAACCACAGCTTTGTACGGCTGCAAATTCTCGCGACACCTCCCTAGTTTTCTATCTTACTCTGCATCCCTCTCTCTCTGACGACAAAGAACGTCTGGTGGTTCGCCCAAGAGTCTTCCTTCGTATCGAAACACTCTGAATGTCTGCCAATACACCCTTTATTTATGAAGATCGAAATATGTTTACAGAAATACGTCGATATTCATTTATTACATAATAATGTTTATATTTAAATAAGTATTAAATAAATATTCTGTAACATAATGTGATGTGAAAGGCTATTGAATATTCTTAAATATATTTCCCATAGAGTCTATTATATCTATTGATTATATTTAGCGTGTGGTTCACTTTTAAAATTCAAAGTGAAATCGAAGATAAAGTTGAAGATAGGGTTTTTGTTGTCGTTACACAACACTTGTTTCAAATAAAATACATTAAGGTAAAGTCTGTTCATCGTAGGAATTGTTTTCTGAAAGGCCTTTTTCACTATCAGAAATCTATTATATAGTAGGATATTGCTAGGAAAAAATACCTTTCAGAGAGTAATTCATACCGTGAATGGAGTATAAACAGAAAGGCTTAGAGAAAAAATCAAATCACACTATATTACTTTATACTAACATATATTATTTTATGTATGCTTATGTTACAATAATACTGGCGTGCCTGGATTACATCAATCTGTGAATCAGTTTGTGAAAAATTAACCAGTACTAAAGTACAGTTGCCCAGGGGACGTTCCAATTTATTAATCGTACATCCTTTTCATTGAGGCTCTTCCCATGTCCCGATGTAATGAGGGGATGATGATATTGAATATGAGGTAAAGCCGATGGGTATATTAACCTAACTTAAGACTAATTAACCAAGCCCTAGTGACCAAGTGAGAGAAAAATCCCCCGGCATCAGCTGGGAATCAAACCCGATATCTCTAAACCACGAGGCCAGTTTAATTACGTTATAGATGCCGCTGATTACTAGTCGTTGTTGAAATAATGTTTATTACATTTATTAAAAGTGTTTATATGTTTAAATATGTTTATAATTTATAAAAGATTTTTCTTCCCTCGAAATATTTCGAAGATGAGAAGGTTATTGTGGGTATTTAAGTCAAAACAAAGAATATTTGATCTTCAGCTTCAAAATTTTGAAGCTATAAACGGCCTCATTGATTATTTTGTCCATCGAATAAAATAACCTTTTACAAATAGCTAATTGTTTGGGATATTTTAACCGTATTGTACTTGAATTAAAATAAAATAACTGTTTTATTTATTTAAAAAAAATCCGTTTTCTGTTTGCTCATATCAGTTCTTTAAGAGTTTTTTTAAGTAAATAGTCAATATGACGTGACTTTCGTGACAATATGTATCAATACTTGCCGTTTATTTAATTTAAATGAAAGTTGTACATAAACCATATTTGCATGAGTTTTAAAATGAACTCCTTAGATACATTTTGTGAGTTCATATATTATTCCCTTGTAAAGGTTTTAATGTTACCCTCCATTTTTAGAGTGACCTTTTTTCTCATTAAATTAAAATTAAATTCATGACATATTCAAAAATTAAAAAGAGAAAGAACAAAATAAAAAGGAGAGGGAAAAAAATGAAGATATTTTACTATGAGATAATATTCAAAGAGATTCTACATCCACATTAGTTCCTCTTTGATAACGAAGAGAAGGGGATAAGAGAAACTGGAATTAATAAAAAAATATCATGAAAAACTCTTACATTAGGAGGAATTAACGCTGCACAGAGTAGACACGGTTCGGAGGGGGGGTCCTATTATTAGCTTTTCCACTGCTGTGTTCTAAGGATGGGTTGGATGGAAAATGAACCTACTGATGAGTAAGCTACCGACTTTAGAGACCTCATAGGGTACGCTGAAAGATGATGTCATGAGGATATATGTCCGGTCTCCTGGAGTTTATTCATGGTAGAAAGAAAATAGGAATAGTCAATGCAAATCTATTGATTTTGGGTCTCTGAGAGCATAAAAGTTTAGAGGGTAGTTTTATTTGTGTTTGCAAATGGTAGTTATATTTTACTATAAATACCCGCAACCCATTATGGTATATCTTAATTTTTTTAGCCCTGCATCTTACTACCTGTTAAGGTTATAACATACGTAGTTACGCTAATGTGTTACGAATGAGGAAGGTTGAATTAAGAGGGAATGTACCCGTTTTTACGTGGAGAAAGAGTGGAAACCATTTATAAAAAACGACCAACAGTAAAATAGACCGGAATTCGAATCCCAATCTCTCTGTAATCGGCAGTCTACTAAATTACGAGAGAAAGACACCTTAGACCCTGTGGCCATCAAAGCAGGTAAGTATCGATTATATATTTACAACTTGAAAATGTGTTGTCACCACGATACAAATAAGATTGTTTTAATCCGTACTCTTATAATAGGTTTAACTAATAATATTATAAAAATTATTGTATTGTACTATTCTTACATTAAAAATAACTTGTATTTACTATCACGTTTATTAACATAAGTTTACACTATCAATAACATAAGTTTACACTATCAATAACATAAGTTTACACTATCAATAACATAAGTTTACACTATCAATAACATAAACAAACATTTCCCAAGCTATACTTAAGTTTGGTTTAGCGCCAGAGGTCTGGCAGGTCAGAGGTTATGTTTCATTGCAAGCTCAAGTAGTGAGATGTATTATTTGTATTTTTATCAAAATTATTCCACAGGCCAATTCAGCTATATTATCGATAATTACGTCGCTACTTAATCTGCTTAAAATATTAGCTTCTACTCTCTACCGGTATGAGAAAATATGCTTCAAAATTATTATATAATATCTGGGGTTTTTTAGGGGTTCTTTTTCAAACATTTAAGCTTTAAAAATAATCATACGCACGATTTTTGTGTAGATTACAAAGCTATAATTATAGTCAGTATTCACATAACAAATCATTTTGTTTGGCCTAGGAGACTGTTTATAAACAACACCAAGAAACAACAGACGAGATGGTTTTACAAAGCCAGTGTATATCTTCACAAATTATATATATAATGAGCCCCTTCGGACTAGCTCACTGGAGTTTTCGACTAAAATTTAATAAAAAATAGCCATTTAGAATCGTATGGATGGACTTATTTAAGTTTAAAGTTGTTGCGGAAGCTCAAATTCAAACCAACCCACCGGGATATCTCTTGGTGTTCCAGTGGCCAAGTGTGCCCCAATTTTGCTTCATTAACACTAAAAAAAACATATGTTTTCTAGCATATATTTCCTAACTAATCATTTTTACTATAAATACTCTCAACATAATTTTTTCAAAGGCTCTTAAAATCTTCTTTTTCAATTCACAATCAATATCTTAAACCTATGTTTGGTTTATAAATGACACCATAAAATAGGTTTGTTGAACCGTCGAAAGAGGCAAAGATAGCAGTATATAAAAGTGTGTTAACACCAACATTATTTAATGGATTTGAAGCATGGGTTTGTCAGGAGGAACACAAGAGTAAGATAAATGCGGGTTTAATGAGATAGCTAAGAAATGTATATGGCAAAACTATTATGGACAGAGTTAGTAGTGAAAGGTTTCTGAAGGAGTGTGGTTTGAAAAGGAATCCAATGGGTCAATGTGAAAGAAGCGTCTTACGTTGGTTTGGGCATATTGAGAGGATGAGTTTGGATAGTGACGAAGCAAATATATGAAGACAGAGTGTGTGGATTAAAAGGAAGATGAAGGACATGAAAAACGTGGCTAAATGTTGTAGATGAATGTGTGAAAAGGAGAATCTCTTAGTTTGCCAGGAAAACCCTCAAAATAAATTGTTTTTCTATCAATATCATTAGGGGTTAGTGTTCTAAAGTGTTTGAAGACCACTTTCATAGATTATAATGCGTTCAATTATAGGATAATATAAAAAATATTTCTGTAAACTCTTGAAATAATAATTATAATTGCCTTCTAATTCTTGATTCGCCGAGTGTTGGGTCTTGTGCGTGCTCTGCTCGCCACCTTCAACCCTTAGCTCCCAAAGTTCACAGAGATCTGCACTACAATACGTCTGAACCCTCTCCATACGGACCCTTTTCCACGACGTGTAAGACAGAGACAGAGCGTTCGAGGGGAAATAGACATGAATGTTTTACGTCAACACAGGGACTTCCACTCCCACCACCTATCCTCCTCCCCCTCAAACCACTTTTTCATCTACTCCCACCCTTTCGCTACCCATGCCATTCTATTTGACTTGTATTGTGCCAGAATTGAATTCGGAAGGTCGCCGTTTTCATCCCAGTCCATTCGCCCNCCCTGAAAACCCCTCCATCCCGTGTCAAGTTTCTACCCGTGAACTGTCTTCCTTCTCTCTCTCTATTTCTCTTATTCTTCTCTCTCTTACCATGCTTCTCATTCTCTGGAACCTCAGTGGCGTCAAACGAAAACAATCGTGCTTTTGTTACGCCTATATTCCGCAAGGATTTTTTTCTCATGGCTCGAATACAGCTTTGGAATGATCTCGACAGTACAACGCTCCCCTTTAAGAAGATATAGGACTATCACACCCCCCTATCACCCGCACCTTTCTCCATCGCGTCGGTCAGGCTAGAGACGCAGCTCATATTGTCAACAGAATATTTAAGCAATATAAACCCTGTTTTATTCCGATTAATCTAGCAAGAACAAGTGGTATTCCACGAGAAAGTGGGAAAAAAAGTGTATATTATTAGTTAATTCAAGTGAGAAATAAATTGTATGAGAATCATTTTGTAAATTATAGTCTTGATACTAATTTTTATAAAGAAAGGCCTTTTATAAAATACAAAAACATTATTTTTGTAGTCAAAACTAATCACCTTTTACCATATTATTAGTTTGAAGGAAGAAATAAGCGCTTACTCCTGATTCGCTTGGAAGGTACAATGCATTTGTACAAGTGGCAACACAAAGCCTCAACCGAGTCGCCGGTGGCTGTGATATCAACTCTTAGTAACCCATTATATCCACACATCCATCGCATACTTTACCTTAAAATATGAGTGAATAACTACCCTGAGCATGGGACGATCCCTAGATAGCTCAGTGGTATAGCATTGATGAGTTAAGCCTAAGGTCCGGCTTTTATTCTAATATCCAGGAGTCATTTTTCAATTCATTCAAAAATATTATTATTATTATTATTATTGTTTTATATAAATAGTTCTACCATTTTCGATACCCCTATTTTGATTTTTAAATGTTCAATCTCTTTTGGTTATATATATTTTTTAAATTACATTTTTACTATACTTAACAAAAGGTTTTTCTTTAGTTTTTGAAATTTTGAGAGTCCTTAATGTCCTAATTTGATAATGTTCAGACTTCCGTTACAGTTTGTGGTGGTCCTTATACCTTCCCGGCAAATTACAATCTTCTACCACACTGATAAGAAATGTATTATTTTAATTTCCAATTTCCAATTTATAAATATAAAATATTTAGTAATGATTTGATTTTTTGTAAAGCTCCTTGTACATTCTTGGCATATTTAGTTTTCTACTTCCTTAAAGGTTTTTATTTTCCCATTGTATGCCTCCCCTTCCATATATTTTTATTTGTGTACTGATTGAAGGTCAGATGACTCTAATTTCAAAAACACCAATCACAGAATTTGGTTTACCGATCTTGAAAACCTCAAGATATAAAATATCTTTAAAATTAAACGGGAAATAATATTTTTTTTATTCAATAGAATCATTAATTTAGGGTCAGCTGACTGTAATTTTGAAAATAATTATAGCAGGGTTGTGTTTAGTAGCATTAAAATCCCCCGGAAAATGAATTTCAGCGGAATCGGACGAACTTGGTTTTTAGGCCCATAAAACATGCATGGAGACTTTTTGAGACCACAGATTTGGCCCCTTTTCGAATTTTTTAGGTTTAGGATTTCTCACTTCATTCTCGGATTCCCAGGAAACTCTATGTCGATTTTAAACCTTCTAATTCACCGGGAAATACGAAAAATAAACCTCTGAAAGCGAAAACAAACAAACACGGCATGGATTTTATATTATAGATAGATTGTAATTATTCTTAAAACGTGTATTTTTCTTCTCTATTTGAAGAAGTCTGAGCTAGATACAAGCTAAAACTTAAATAAATAAATGGTACGGCGCACCGCACAGACTTTCTCTCTTTTTCTATAATATCGTAAGATTTCTGAACGGAATAATGTACATTGTATCATCACCACTCCACATAAGAACACGCATAAAATAATATACAATGATATAGAATCAATGAGAAAAGAGGCGCATCTTTGTCCACCTAAGAGCATTTCAAACAGTTTAATGTCTTCCACAAGGGTCAACACTTCGTATTAAAATTTCGATTTCTGGTTAAAATTTTAACATTTTATAAGGTGTTGCAGATCTTCAAGTCATCGCATTGATATTTAATTATTCATTTATACATTTTGACCAATAAAAAATGTAAATATTGACTATTGAGTCTAAAATGGAGATAGATCATTGCTATGCAAACATTTCTCCTAAGAGATTTAAGGAAAAATAACATACTTTTTTAGATACTTATATTTAATTACTCTATGGCATTGGAGAATTATTGCGTTAAGACTTAAGTAGTATATGTTTACAACTAAAGCTCACAAAATTGTATTAATATATTTGCAAATATCTCAGAAACTGTTGCTTTTATAAAAATATATGTCAAATAAAAGTTTTTTATTTCTAATAGTCCTACAATTTTGCAATGATAAGTTGTTTAGTTTCTCAAATAGTTGTGGAGATACGGAAATTAACGCTTCTGTAAAGTACCCTAAAAATCATTTTCATAGGAAAATGAAAATAGCCAGTTTATTTATAATCTTAATCAACGCCTAGATACGAATTTTAATCAAAATCGTTTGAGCAGATTTTGAGAAAACCAAATTTTTCTCTTTTCGCCCTTCAGTAAACTACCCTTAATTTTAAGTTTTTATAGACACACAGACAGACGGCATTGCAAAGACTATTTTTTAGGGTTCGGGGGGTCATGAGACGTCGACATCCATCAACATTTCAGGTTAGTTTTTTTTTACGGTCGCAATACTTAAACTTTAATGTCCAAAAAGTTAAAAAAATTCATATAATTGCGTATAGATTGAAAGTTATTGATTTTATAAAAATATGTTTCGAATAAAATATTTGTATTATAAATATATATACATATTTGTAATGCTAAGTAATTTCATATCTCAAATAGTTTCGGAGCTATTATAAAAAATGTTAATTTACGCGTCAGACCGGAGCCCTTAAATCGATTTTGCCGAAATATTGAGAGTAGCCATTTTGTTTGTAATATTTATTAATGTTTATAAATGAAATTTAATCAAAATCGTTATAGCCGATTTTGAGAAAATCGACTTTTTTTCTTTTAGGCCTTCAGTAAACTACCCTTAATTTTAGGGGTAGATATCCAATTCCAAAAACCCCTCGGGGCAACCCTCTGAAAACCCTAGATATCAAGTTTCAGCTCAATCGGTAAAATAGTTTAGGCTCTAGTTGGAGGTACAAACAGACAGACAGACAGACGGAAATTCAAAAACCACTTTTTCGGTTTCAGGGAGTCATGAAACGTCAAGATTCATCAAAATCTCGAGTTCGATTTTTTTGACGATCACCATACTTTCTCTACCTGTAAGATAGAAAGTAAAAATTAACTATCAACAATAATGAAATTAAAATAATAAAACTTAATAATATTATTTTATCAATTTAATAATATAATAATTTACTTGGTTTTATGCTTGATTCAAATTACCATTAAAATTATATAAATGTATTGTTTCTTACTATAATGTTTAGTAGATGTTAAAAATATTAGCGAAAGAAAATCATAAAATTAAGGTTTAAAATTTGCAAAGAGATTTGAATTAAGTACTGTTCCTTTTGGTCCTCCATGTCTTGTCCAGTTATAACAATACATCTGCAAGTTGATAAAAATATGTTTTTAATATAATCATACAATATCGACATGACAATAAATCAGACTTGAAGTCCTGAGTTCAGGCTTTGTTTGGAAATATTTGTCGAAATTGTGCTGTGAAAGAAAACTTGGAAATTTGTACATGAAAAGGTAGGCCTACTATAATCTCACCCATTTGAAGATTTTGTTGGAAAATAATTCCAGACAAAAACAAATATTGATGCCCACATCACTTTAAATCTGTAGGTTTAAGTTTTGTAAGCTATGGTTGAAAGGTGAAAACTACTCTCTTTTTTCTCGGCACCTCACCTTACTACCCTTCATACGCCTAAAGTAGAGACTCTCGCGGAACTTTTGATGTACTCATATTCTATCGGGTGTCGAAAACAATAGCACTATTTTGAAACTGGCTGGCATCATACCCACAGAAAATCTTATCTCCTTTACAATTCAACAACAATAGTCTTCCTCTTTCCTTCCTTTGTTTTTCTTCTTCCTCTTTGCTCTAAAAGGAAAGGAACAACTAAAAATTTGTCATTCCCTCCGGTAGAATGACGATTGATGATATTATTTTAATAAGTTGTTAGCATGAAGTGAATGTTTTGAATTGCAATAAAATTATTTATACTATAATATTTATATTCACTAAGAAACCCCATATTACGATACGGTATATAAACTCTGCTTGGTTTAAACTCTCCACAACAATATGAAATTACCGTTCTCTGGGAAGGTAAATAATCAAAGTTGGCACACTTGTATCGTCTATCAGCCTTCTCTTGTTGCCTCGTTCTTCATGAGATTGTCCTTCAAGCTCGGCGGTGACTTGTTTACTTCAGTGAAATGAATGTTTACTCAGAACTGCATAGAAATGTACAGCACCAAGGTACAGTTAACAACTAATGTTTGTTTATCTCTTCATCGTTGTTATTATTTAATGTAATCAGTTGTATGTTCTGGTGTGTATTATGGAAAAAAATCGACGCATGTTCCTAGAAAACGAATCGACCTTGGCAGCCACGTTTTTCCATTACAAAATATATATTAAATGTTTATTTAAACTAGCTGGGGTGAATAATATAATAATGTATTAAGAGCGTGGAAACTTATTTCGTATGAATATCGGATCGTAATATAAAAGATATACACAACATTTTTCACTATCAGTTTGTGATGCTTATTGTAAACCCTGATTTTAATAGGAAGTCACCCGCCTCGGTGGCGTAGTTGGCTAACGCGCTAGTCGTGTTAAGCTCGACCGCCGAGGACGGGGAGATCGAGGTTCGAATCTCGGTCGGGTGAACTGGGTGTGGTTTTTCCTAAATGGTTTTCCACTCTCCCTCCACGCAAATGCGGGTTCACTTCCTCTTAATTCAACCCTCCAAATTCCTAATCCATTAGCGTAATTAGTACTTAAGCGTATAACCCGAACGGGTAGTAAGACGCGGTGCTAAATATTAATAGGAAGTCCACTTTCGACCTGCGACATTGATCGTAAATCGATAAAATTTGACATTATGGAAATATGTCTTATCTGATTTATTATTTATTTGAGGTATTCAACGTGCTCTTGCTGAACTTACTGATTATATAAGCACACGAGAATTTCTATGAGCGAGAGCGAAAGGGCCTTCCAACTTTGTCGGGAAGGTATTTTCACATTTCTTTCAGGGTTATTTTACATGCCACACACTATATGGAACCGACGGCTTCAGTTCCCCTCCAAAGGAAGTTGTGCTACGGATTTTTATCGCTCAAGAATAAACCGTCGACCTCAGCTGGGTTTGAACTCGTGAACATTGAGTCCTGAGGCTAGCACTTCATCCCAAGACCACTGAATTCAAATGATTTATTAAAGTCAATATAAAAATTATTCATAAGCTTCCAGTAATACTTCCCTATGTATTGTTGAATAATTTAATATTACACTATTAATTAAGTGGGCTATGAGTGTAAATACAATTGTTTCATATTTTCCCTCCATAATGGCAAACATGAGTTTCCAGTTTTCTAATAACTGTCTTCCTATGAAAATTATACTTTATTATTGTTTCGTTTTCTATCAAAATGTATCACAAAGGAGAAATTTAAACCTATAATATAAATACAGTTCAATATAGCACTAACTTTATTCGGGCATCGCCAGGAACATGTAGCTATCTATTTATTTTACTTTGTCAGTTAAGGATAGTACTTAACATACTAAACGTCACTTGTAGAGAAAGTCAAATTAACTTCTACTCCCTGCTTCTATGTTAGTTATAGTTTAAAACATTTAGTTTTGAAGGAGATGTTATTTCATCTATAATGTTGTTCGACATTCTTGCCGAGTATTTCCTCGTCAAAGTCTTTTTGCTCTTGTCTAGCAACGCCGACTTTTGCTTCTTAATGCCGGGATCACGATCAACTTAGCGTTAACTTAACGTAACTTAACGTAACGTTAACTTAAAGTTAACTTAACGTATGTGTGATCACGATTCACGTAACTTAACGTAACAACTCGAGCCAAACATCTTCATTCTCGAGTATGATCTGTGATTTGTACTAGTTTTACAGTGATGATCTGTGAATGTTTATAGTTTTCAATCGATATAATAAATATCTAATACAATTTTTTTTTATAAATTTAGCTTTCCTATTTTAGTGTCATTATTTTGTTTCAATGTCTGATCACTAGAACTTACGCTAAAGAGTAAACATTAGTCATAATACCAACAAATGAGCTACTAAATATCCCTGATGACGTCACTCGCATAATGATTGGCTGGCTAGATCACGTGATACCCTTCAAGTAACGTAAAGTAAAGTAAAAGACCTCCCAGGACATCTCTTACGTTAAGTTAACTGCAAGTCCACGTTAAGTTAAGTGCATCGTGATTGCTTCCATTTAAACACACAAGGAGGTTCTTTACGTTAAGTTACGTTAAGTTACGTTAAGTTAAGTTTAAGTTGATCGTGATCCCGGCATAAGTTAGGGGTTGGAGTTACACACTAATAGTATTAGGCACTTTAAGAAAAAAAATAGATAGATGCATAGGCGTAGGTAGTTTCACCAAGGAGAATATACAGTAAAACAAAATATGCCGACCAATAATGCTTGAATGAAAAAATAAGATTGTATATATTATTTTTGTAAAATGGATTACTTTCATAACACAAAAATAGTTTACAAATATATATGTATATTTGTATAAAAAGGTACAATGTAATATTCTAGGATATTTGTTTTATCTAATCAACATTAATCTTATTCGTCGAAGAATAGAAAATCAAAAAATTAAATTGGCCATTTGAAATTAAAGACCATCACTCAATATATGGTGTAATGAGTCTAATTATGGTAACTAATAAAAGTATCAGCAATTTATAGCTATCCACGATCATACTACACAGTGATTCATAACTGGCTGCCATGAAGCAATGTATTTCAGTTACCAACATATACTCCATACTGCCGTTAATAAAATGTTCCCCCGGATAAGATATTAACTAGGACGGCCCAATGATAGATTATAAGTTCACACAGACTAAGTTTCTTGGTTCAATTCTTGTGTCCAAGTTGACATTTTGTACTCAATTTTTTTTAATTATTATTTATCACCGAATCTTACTACCATTAGGAATATATGCTTAAGTACTAATTACGCTAATGGATTAGGAATTAGGTAGGTTGAATTTAGAGAAAGTGAATCCACATTTGCGTGGAGGGAGAGTGGAAAACCATTTAGGAAAAAAAAAGTTCAACTGACCGAGATTCGAACCTCGATCTCCCCGTCCTCAGCAGTCTAGCTCAACACGAATAGCGCGTTAGCTAACTACGCCTACGAGGCGTATTGAGTTGTATTCAGTTACCAGGACTGATCCTGTGGACAATCGACACGCATCAGTTTGTGACGCACACGAATTTAAAATTATTAATAATTGTTGAAAGAGTAAAATCGAGTCTAGCATGTGTGACATTGGTCCTAATATATTCAAGCCACAAAACTATTCCTTTACCCACTTCGGTGGGCGCATGGTCTAAGATGCTATTCTCACAGTAGAATGGGCCACCGATGACGAGGAGATTGAAGTTTGAATCTCGGTCGAGTGCTCTGAGGGCGTTTTTTTCCTAAATAGTTTTATACTCTACGCAAATGCGGGTACGCTTCCTCTAAATATAGCCTTCCGAATGCCTAATATCATTAACGTAACTAGTACAGAAGCGTATGCTCTGAACGAGTAATAAAACGCGGTGATAAACATATATAGGCCTATATATATATATCTTCATATCTAAGTTTCGCAACGTGCAGCGGATCATCGTCCATCATCATCAGTCATCATCATCAGTAATCATCATAATTATCATCAATCATAATCATTATCATCCATCATCATCATCATCAGTAATCCTCATTATCCATCATCATCATCAGTAATCATCATTATCCATCATCATCATCAGTAATCATCATTATCATCAATCATCATCATCATTATCATCAATCATCAGTAATCCTCATTATCCATCATCATCATCAGTAATCATCCACCATCATCATCAGTAATCATATAAATTTTATAATTAAGCTTAGAGCCATTCTGTGGCTAGCGATATTTTAAAATAACCAACTACCTTTTAAATAGTGTGAGATTTGTGAACGTTTGAAATGCGTTTTCAGCGAGAGACAAATACAATGATATCGGTGGTCGTTGTCCTACTAGTAGTTTCTTACATTGTTTACTCGAAAACAAGTAGGCCATACGATATTCTATATCTCAAACAAACAACATTGTTTTCAAGTAATCTCAGATTCATTGTCCACAAACATTGTTTCGTGGCATAAGGTGCGTGCTCTGACGTGAAACCCCATTATGATGATGTAATCAATATTCCCCGTATTTGTCTAAGCTCTTACTAGTGGACCGAGGACCCCCTTACACCCCCTTCTAACCCTCCATTCAAAAACCTACTCCCTTGATCTTGAAACATTATGTTAGCTTCCCCTCTCCCCTCTACTCTCCATTCCTTTTCTTCTCTTCGTTCCCCTGTTGCCCACCCTCCCGTGTGTTTGAGGCAGCAGAAAATTGGGAATAAATGGATCAAAAAGAGCGATGCCGACCACCTGGGTCCGCGTTCAGGGCTTTGTGCAAGAGACAGCAAAAAGATTACTTTTTAGCCCATAGAGCTAAATAAAGTACGCCTAGATGTAATAGTACGGGGCTAAAAAACCTCCGCTCTGCCCTTGAGCGAAACAGTAGTCTTCCTGTTAAGTCAATATTAGCCGCAACGATGTTTTTAGGGGAATTGTTTAAGCCAGTACAAGAAAATTGCTGGAAATATTCGCCATGTTGGTTGAGTAAAACTACAGGTCCTTATGTCACCCGTGTTTAAGGCGATTGGCCATTTTCATTTGGCGTGGAAATGCAGAGCCATGGGAATAAACGGTTATCTTCAAGAATTTTTATTGTTTTGCAATTTTCTTTTTGAAAACGGTTTGTTCAAGTATAGGAGCATGTTGATTAAGTTATACTTTTTATATAAACACCTCCTCTCTAATTTTAGCAGTGATCAAATATCGATAAAATTGACATTTTTCAATAGAAAACTGCCAGCTTCATAACATAAAATAAGAAAATGTAACAATTAACAAACATCGATACATTATCTTAGAAGGAGTGTTGAAAATATTAACATAAAAATTTCACTCCTTCTCGAGAAAACTGAAATTTCGAAACGTTTGATTTTTTTCTAAAGACCTGTTCGGTAGCTAGCGCCATCTATGATTTCCGTGATCCATCTGTTCTTGTTGGCGTGGAAGGATACTTTGGTCGGTTGTGAAGCCACGCCACGCCTTTCACCCTCCCGCCCACTATCACACAAAATAGGTTTTAGACTCGCACTCGACAGGGCCAAGAGCCTTAAGGTGGGAGTGTAGGGAACGCGAGAAGAGGCCGGTGTTTTTTGCAGTTTTTATGGCAAAACTATTTTTATTTGCCAAAATAAATAAAATATTTATCCAGTAGAAGAATAAAGTTTAAATTTTTTCATGATAACTTGATATTAATGGTTTTAAAATGTATGTCATGAGTATAGCGGCACTAGATGAGGAATTTTTTTAATGATTAGGAAATATTATTATTAAATCCCAGTATAACCTTGACAGAAATTCAAGAATTGTTATCACCATGTGAAACAAATTAAACTCTTTGTTTATATTGAGAAATAGTTGATTTCTTTTTTCTAAGTGTTGATATAACTGCAAAATACCGTCTTGCTTATGAAACACTCCCACCTTAAGTAAACGGGAAATGAAATGCACTAAATTAATTTTATTTCAATTAATGTGGCTATGTTCTTTATACTGCGATGATATGTGATTGAAATGTAATCTAAGGTTTTAAAATTATCCATTATTAATAATACTCACTGGCCAAAAAACCTAGAAATAAAATCAACGAGCTTGAAAGAAAACTAAATATGCGATCGCGACCTAGACAAATAAAACATTTTACTCAGAGTGTTATTTTCTACTGGTTTTTCTAGTCTTGAACTTCTTTACAACGTGTCGGTTGTAGATTTATCTATATTGTTTCATCGTTTATGACCTAAATCCTTCTAGACTAATGATAGGGACTGGAGTGACGTAACAGAAAACAACCTGGAATCATTTATTTGGCTGTGCTCATTTTTCCCGGGCCATAGTTAGAGCGGATTGTGGGTTTAACACACACTTACACCCTCAGCCATATGTGTGTCATGCATTCCCTTTTAAATACCTAGGTTAGCAGATTATTATATTCTAATAGGGTTCATAGCAGCTACAACACCAATAAAGTTTGATTTTTCATCTTTTTAACGGAATCAAACGTTAAAATTTACTCGCTATCTTTTGTTGAGAGGTCTTCCCCATAAGCTACCACAGGGAAGAAATAACCCCCTTCCTCTTCACTACAGTATAAACTGCTTCCTCTTTACTACAGTATAGCCCCCTTCCTCTCCAACAGAGTATAACCCTCTTCCTCTCCACTAAGTATAACCCCTTTCCTCTCCACTAAGTATAACCCCTTCCTCCTCACTAGTATAACCCTATTCCTCTTCACTACAGTATAACCCTCTTCCTCTCCACAACACCATAACCCCTTCCTCTCCACTACAGTACAACCCTCTTCACTAAAATATAACCCTCTTCCTCTCCAATACATTATAACCCCTTCCTCTCCACTACAGTACAACCCTCTTCCTCTTCACTACAATATAACCCTCTTCCTCTCCAATACATTATAACCCCTTCCTCTCCACTACAGTACAACCCTCTTCCTCTCCACTACACTACAACCCCTTCCTCTCCACTAAACTATAACCCTCTTCCTCTCCCCTACACTATAACCCTCTTCCTCTCCACTACATTATAACCCTCTTCCTCTCCACTACATTATAACCCTCTTCCTCTCCACTACATTATAACCCTCTTCCTCTCCACTACAGTATAACTCTGTGCACGCCCTGACTCATAGAGTTAATTATATTCAGTTTTATTTTAAACTTATTCATAAATGTGTTAATTTATATCGAGATTTTCATTTTGAGTCACACATAAAGTAATGAAAAAATACAGAATTTAAATTTATTTTTGTGTAGTCTACAGGAGGAATGTATTTTTATTTTATTCAAATAGATGGTTACATGGTATAAGGAGTTAGGTTAACAATATAATATATTGTCAGTGATAAGGAGGAAAAATATTGAATTTTGATTGGGCAAACTAAGATTTGTTTTTTTCCTCCACTAACCACTAATAAAGGCTCATTTAATAAAACTAGCCTTGTAATCAATACCCCAAGGTGGATTAAACCATTACTAAATCTTAATGGTAAAATTTAGAAGTTAAAAATAAGACCAAAACGCATTGTTTGTTTATAATTATCACCAAAATAATACTGAGGATCAGCATTTAATATTAGTGAAGTTGTTGAATTGGATTATTTGGCCATTTTCCTTCTTAATTATATCCATCTTACAATCTCTTGTATTTTTTTAAGATTCATTTCCTTTCATTAGTGTAAAGAATAGTTCATTTATTTTTTATTTTAAAATGGATTTTTAATAGAAAAGTATCCTTAAAATATTATTAATGAGTGAAATTGTATAGTCATTATTAGTTTATTCCTATAAATTATATTTATATAGTACGCATCATTTAAATGTATGTTTTTTAAACGAATTTAAAATTAAAATATTACAAATAGATTTTTTATGTTAATGTATGTTACAGAGATTTTACTCTCAGAACTTTCAAAGAATTAGAAACATATTTATATAAAATTATATATTCATATTTAACAGCATCCATAGTGGTTTTAGTACACGTTCTCTGAACTTGATCTCATTATTACGAGGTGACCACCACAAAGTAATATGCTGAGGTATTTAACTAATTTTACATTCTACAAAGATTTTCGATATTTTTTGGTGGTATATATAGGTCTATGGGTTCACTTTTTTCTATGCATATTAAATGTAATCGTTAAAATTTCCGACCACGAGATTATGTTGAATCTTAACGGTGCGCTCAAATTTTTTTAAAAAAAGTTACACAATTCTGTCTATATCTTTTTTTATTTATATCTGAGGCCACAATTTTAACGATTCACTTAATTTCTTTCATATTTAGTATATAGATGCTAAGCAATGATTTTACATTCAAGCGTTTAAATTAAGGTTTGCTTGGTATGCCTAAGTTGATTTTTTTAAATGACAAATTTTGATTAAAGAGTGAGCTTAAAATATATATTTTGGGATTGGTTTAGATTATAAATGTATATATATATAGCCTACTAGTTTTTTAGAGAAAAATAAATTCATTGTTATTTTAAGGATTTTTATAAGCTTTGCTTAAAATAGATATTTGGAAATTATTTTACATTATAAGTTAGTTATATTAGTTTTTCAGAGAGAAATTAATTCACTTTTGATTTACAGATTTTTAGAGGTTTTACTCCACAATAAACTATTATGATTAATAGATGCACGACTGCTATATGATATTTTTTTTCTACACGTTTCACTCACTATCCGCTTAGAACTATCGGCTTTTATCCATACCAACAGAGTAGGTATGAACAAGGAAGAATTTACAGGGAATTTACGCGCATTTTCGTTGATAGATAGTAGAAAGTTATTTAGTATAAAACAACTTCAACATAACTAGCTGAGATTCGAACACTAACCTCCTCAGCATTGGAAAATCAGACAATATGAGCTTGAAGATTATTCGACGTGGAAGTATAACTACTATATTGGTACAGGGTGGGGACTAAATAATTAGACGATTATTGAAATGAAATTTAATACTTTAATTGTAAAGTAAATATCCATTGCTAAATAAAATCAAACTACACAATAATACACTTTTTCATTTTTTTGAAGATAAATTCATTGAGATGACCTGACGTCAGGCAAACCTCAGCACGTTGTCTATCACTTTCCTCAGAATAGATCGTCTAATTGTTTTCTCCCCATCCTGTACAAGAAACCTATAGTCAGCTATGTATATGTAAGCTGCTATAAAGCTTCAAACAATAGAAGTGCTGCCTGAAGCCTAGGCAAATTTTATGGCACGCCCTATTACACCCGAGGACAAGGTGCATGCCAGCAATCTCCCCGAACGCGAAGTCCTCCATCCATCTCTGTTCTGCTTTTGTATAGCATGAACCTGTTGCCTGTGTAATAGGGCAGACTCTCTTTAATCATGTGACTCTTGGTTGGATGAGTCGTGAAGTTTCGATAGTACCAATAACACCATCTAGCGCTAGCATCACTGACATGCGAGAAAGGTTGCCTAGACCTCAGGCGGCACTTCAAATGTTTGAGGTTCCATAGCACCATACGGGGTCATCGCCAACCATGGGCTCCTTAGTCGTTTATTCTACTCTTTTAAATTTGGAACGTTTATTTAAAATCAACCTCAATACAATAAGTGCACACTCTGAGAAGTAGCAAGCTTTCCTTGATGGATTACATTACAATGTATAGGCGAAAAATTAATTACAATTTTCCAATCTAACTTTACAAGGGTTTTTACTTCACACTTTAAAGCTTGATATAAAGATTACAACATTTTAGGTCAAGCTTTGGCATATTTTCAATGTTCTATCTCGTGAAATATAAGTGTCAATAACGACATAACTAACATTTTAATTATAAAAGTTTGATAATAAATTAAAATATAAGATTTTAATTTTTGTTTTTAATATCTGGTAACTGGTATGAAAACCTAAAAAAACTCTCAATTTTATTTATTATAGAATTATTGTTTTGAAAAATATAGTTTTTTATTTATTTTTTAGAACCGCGTCTTACTACCCGTTCGGATTATACCCATACGTAATAATTACTTTCATGTGTCAGGAATGAGTAAGCTTGAATTTAGACTAAGTGTACCCACATTTGCGTGGAGGGAGAATGTAAAACCATTTTGTAAAAATAAACACCCACTCAGTACACCCAACTGGGACTCATACCCCAACCTCAACGTCATCAATAGTCAAATCTATTACGTACGAGAGTGCAGCCTTAGACCAGGCATGTCAAAATTGCTGCCCGATGCATGATTCTAAGTGGCCCGCGGAACTTTTAATGAACCAACATACAATGCGGACCGATACTTATAATTATAACCGTTGAGGAAAATATAGGCTACCAACTTTTTTATTATTACCCTTGAGAATTATTTGGGGAAATTTAACAATTGAGGTTGGTGCATCAAATTCTTTATCTTTACACACCAAAGATCTGTAAAAAAATTGCGCAATATTTGGCAACGCATAGATTTGTGAAAAGGGGTTTTTTAGTCACCACGTCTTACAGTCTATTAAGTCTAAACGCCTATATGATAATTATTACTCTAATGGGGTGGGGATAAGAAAGGAAGCATTTTAGAGGTAACTTATCCGCATTTTAGAGGTAATTTATCCGCCTTTACGTGGAGGGAAATTGGAAAACTACTCTCAGTAGACCCAACCATGATTTGAACCCCGATATACCAGTCACCAATAGGTCAGTTTAACATGAAATTGATGCCTGTGACCATTCGGTCACTGAAACTGTTTTTATTTATTATTATGGACAAGCATTTTTCATCATAATTTTTTTTTGAAAGTGACCTCAATATATAATATAAAGCCTTACATACCGTTTAAAAAAAATAGGAGGTGTTATAATTCTGTACAAAATTAGGAGGTGAATATTACAATTCTTGTAACCTCAAATATATCTGTGTAGTAATGCATTAAAAACCTATTTTTTTAATTTTACTAAATATGTTGACAATATTAAATTATTTCAAATTTGGATCACCCAGTATTTTCCATTTTTAATAAGGAACTTATGATCCTACGAGTTTGAACATTTGACCACTGAAGCAGGTCAATAAAGTTTCTATGTTGAAAATTATATATATTTATTTTAACAACCAAAGCTTATCCAAACCTGCAGATGTTGAATTATTACGTTAGCCCAGTGTAAAGCTTTTAATTTCACTAAAGTTTGAAGAGTGAGAAATGACAGCTAACAAGGAAATCCTTTATCTCAAATAGAAAGGTTATAAGGGGGTTTGTCTTTTTTTAGTAGCAAATCTGTACCTTATGCTAGACTTCATAAACTAATTCAAATACAAACAACAGTCAACTCAAGTACAATTAAAGAGAAAAACTCTTATCTGTGTGCACTCCTTGCTGTCATACAAAAAACATTATTAATTTTTATGTATTTAACGTGCACTTTCTGAACCGGCTGATTATATCAGCACACAACTTATATCATCACCAACTGTTTCAACCTGCGGCCGGGTCCGTTAAGTAAAATCCCTCCATCTTATTCTATATTTCTACTATTTATCCCTCCGTTAATCGCTTCCATTCTTCGCATCTTACTCACACACTTTCCTTTATCTGCTTCTCCCATCTCTTTCTTGGTCTCCCTTGTGGTATTTTTCCTACTTACTTCACCTCTATCAATCTCTTTGATATTTACTTCTTTTCCGTCCTCTTTACTTGGCTATACCATATCAGTTTTGCTTCCTATCTCCTGTACTAGCCGTAACCCCCGATCTTGCCCAGACAACTTCATTCATAAATCTTTTTCTCCTCATGACCGATAGCATGCTCCTTACAAACTTCATTTGGATAGTTCCGATAGTATCCACTTTCCATGAATCTCTTACATTGAATGTCCATGTTTCTTCTGCATATGTGACTATGGATACAGAGTACGCCCTATACGCACACGACTTGTACACTAACTTAATTCTAAAATAGAGACAGCACCCTCTGATAATTCATTCATGTGAAAGAAGAAACCCACAATTCACCAAAGATTTGGCGGGAATCAACCCCAGGACCCTTATAGGCCTAGCAGACGACAGATAGTTTACCAATTGAGCTAAGGTCTCGTCTGAAAAAAAAAACACACCTTGTTTGAGGGTTCATCGTACTGATCATATGACATTCTCAAGCAGCAAATGTTGGCATGTTATCATCGCTACTAGTGGCGGCCGCTTTGTCGGTATAGCTCAAACAAGGTTTACAGTGTTATTAAACAACCAAGCGGGATAAACGCTAAGCTCGTCTTGTCTGTTTTGTCCATGATGATTAGCTCAGTGTTCGAATACCATCCGAGTTTACTTAGGGTGTTTTATCTTATAGCTGATTTTTCTTTCTCTTCCTTTACTAAAATAGGGGTATTTTTTTCAACTAAACCTTTTTCATTTATACACCTCTAACGTAATTAAATGTAAATAACCCGTCAGGATAGTAAGATGTGGTAGTTACAAAAATATGTTTTTATGTTAGATGATTTCAAATAATATAAAATCAAAACAAAACTGAAAAATATACTACCAAAAATGCTTTAGAAGCTTAATTTTCCTAATCTTTTAGTAGACCGACCAAACAAATTATAATAACATTCTGTATTTTGTATAACATTTTTAAATAACACACATATTATCCATTGTCTATTTACTTTTTAAGAGTTAATTTTATATTTACTAGCTTATTACATATTTTACTCTCCAAAGACCCCCAAAGTGTCACCATTTGGTTGACTATGTTTATCCACCAAGTTTACCTGTCGCACAAAATATCAAACAAGCCAACAATTGGATCTAAACTTTGATGTGTCCTTATGACTTTGAACTATCTTCATCATTTGAAGCACTTACACAAATATAACGGTTAAGACAAGTATCACCGACCCAGCCCACACTAATCACTCAATTGGAACCCGTTTCATTTTTTTGGAAAGGAGTGCTTATATCACGCAATTATAAACTTGACACTCCGCCAGGAATGTGAGAAGGGTAAACAAACAAGCGATGAATAGTGTAAACGTCCCTGAAAACCTTAGTTATGTCATGAGGTGGACTTCATGGATGCTACCAGTCCGCAGGGGTCATCTCATCAAACATTTACATGGTAGGATAATCCCCCACCCCCTTTCCACCTTCTCTTATTCCACCCTTCACTTTCTGCATACTTGATGTGCAGTGCCGCATGCCGAGTCTCGGTAATGTACCAGACGGGCAGCCATAAAGTAGTGTTGTTCCAAGGGAACCGTGCAGAATGGGTCCCCAGATGTTGTTTTTTTTACGTGGGATAGGGGACGGGGGTGGATGAGATCTTGTGTGAGAGGAATGGAGAGAGATGGAGACATAAATACAGTGTGTATGTATGAGAGAGGCATATATATATATATATATATATAAAGAGAATGTAAGAGGAGAAGATGTTTGGAAGAGAGTTTTGTATCCTAGGTTACGACCTACGTATAAGACCACAGCGGGTAGGATTACAGTGCCACTGCTGCTGCTACCTAGCGGAGTGGAGTCTCCTTGGTATTACTTGTAGGATTCTTCCTCTCCTTCGTTGCCATCAATTATAGAAGGTGGAGGAGGTCCACTGTCTTGGACGTCCAATCCGGATCAAAGCCAAAACCATTTTAAGACAGAAAACAGCCTTGTTTTATCGGTGAGGGTGACCTGGTGGTCTAGGGGTAAGATGTCAGACTTCTGTGTTGGAGGTCTGGAGTTCAATCCTTGGTCCCGGCACAGATTTTTTGATTTCCAAACCCTTTCTTCACCTCTGACAAGATGTGTATTAATCACAACTTGTGAATGTGAGGAATGCCAGGCCTCCACCATGGTTCGGATTCCACGTTAAACTGTAGGTCCTCCTTTTCATCTCACAATCACCCTACCATTACATATTAGCGTAAGTGCGTACAACCCGAACGGGTAGTAAGACGTGGTGCTAGTAATAATAATATTGGTGAGCCCCTTATATATGTTTCTCCAATGATGTGCATGTAAGGCCACGTATATATAGCGTATCCTCGGGCACATATGGTTATTTAACTATGATGAATATTGAAGGAACATAAAACGATATGTTGTACGATATGTAGGTTTACTGCACGAGTGGAAAATGACTAAACAAAATACTTTCTTATTTCTATAGTTTGAATTCTATTACGTTTCATACGGTGTATATATTGGCAATTTCAATTGAAATATAGCATTGTAGGATGACTGAAAAAAATATAATTTTTATTATACGTATTATTATACATATTTATTATACATATGGGTGTGAATATAGTAATCCCGGGATCACGATCAACTTAATGTTCACTTAATGTAGATAAATATAGTGTGTGATCAGGTACCACGGAATGTATCAATTCAAGAAACACATAGCCAATGATTGATTCTAAACTGACCAAAAACTACTTCTTCACTAAAATGGAACTCAAGTAGTTAAAGGACTTAAGTCTTTAAGTACTTGCAATAGATGCTTGCAGGAGATACCAAATTAAGAGTGATACAATATACGACGTTTTGCTATTCGTGAGACGCGGACAAACGAGCTATACCGAAGAAGGCGTCTGCACACAATAAACAAATAAAAAGTACTTAATAATCATGTTTAATTTTCAATATGATTGGCTGTCAGGAACACGTGGTAAACTTCATGAAAAGTGGCAATTCTACCTTGAACAACGCTTACGTTAAGTAAAGATCTTTTTCTATATCCCGTTCAGATTCTATGGTTTTAATCCATAGCAAGTCACAAGAACCCTCAATATCTGTCTCGGCGGACCTATTTTACAGCCGAATACCCTTCCTGACGCTAACGCCTGACATTTTCCCGGGAGCAACATAGTGAATTCTACGAGCAAGCGTGAAAGAACCTACCAATTTTTGCCGGAGAGGTACTTCTACATACCTTCCAGGTATATTTTACATGCCACAATAACATGGAACCAACTACTTTACTTTTCCTCCAAAGTAAGCTGTGTTAAGGATTTTTATCGCTCAAGAGAAATCCGTCGGCCTCAGCTGGGTTTGAGTCCACGAGCATCGGGTCTTGAGGTGGGCACCTTAAACCATATCCAACGAGGTAGACTTTAAGTGAATATTAGACCAACGTTAATTTAAATGCTTTATGATGGTTCCAATTTTTTAAAAACACGCAAAATAACCTTTACATTACGTTAAGTTAAGGGCTGTCTATTCTTAAGTATATGAGTAACGCATAGAAAGTTAAAGTTAAACTATATTTTATGCAATGCACACCATTCATTGTTCATTATGTATCGATTATGAACGCCATCATTGCAAAGAATGTGTTTCAACTTCTTACTGACTAGCCTATGGGATACACATTATGCGCTATGCATGAATATGAGCCCATCCTTACGTAAACGTTACGTGAATGTTACATCTATCGTGATTTTGTTTGTTATTTTTAATTCAATTCAATAAACAAAATAAAGACGAAAAAACTCTAGTATATTCATAAAGTGAAAACTCCCTTAGATGCGGTACAATCTAATGTCGCAACTTGATTAATAAAGCTACAGTTAGTTGTCAAGACTCGCCTTCATGATTAATCAGGTCTCATACAGTGCACTATGACTATACCTTCTTCACTCGAATAAATATACAGGTGGTAGGTATAGTATGCTTTTGGTAAGAAGAACAGTATATGTTTGTTACTAAAGCAATTTTAATACATTCATACATCAAGTCATGTTATCTGCAGCTGTCACTTTTGATATATTTTACCAATCCCTATAAAATAACAAATAATATAGTAAATGTTATCAATGTTGGCGCAAAGAAATATGTTTGAATTTTCTAAACTTTTCTTCCAACCAAAATCAGGCTATAGCTATGAACGACAATAGCTATGATAAATTCTCTCTTAACCGGGTGAGTTATGGTTATGAAAGAATTCAAAACATTTTGGCTTATAAACTGCCTTCTCAGATAACCTTTTTATTTCTAATATTTTTTATAGTAACATCTCTTTTACACATTTATCCTTTTTAGGTCACTTTGAATAATCAGTAACTCTTACAAGCTCAGCTCTCTAAGCCGTTATATCCACGGTGCAAATTCAATATTTGCTGAGCTAGATTTTCATCACAAAAGAAAAGCCAAAATGGTAGTGTCTTTTAGGAAATCCCCTATAATTAAGCACTTTAATTTTGTGTTCTTCTTTGAATATCAAACATTTTATTTATTAATGGGTTGTATATACATAATTGTCATGTTTTATTGAGTTGTATATACATTATTTTCGTGTTTATTGATTTAAACTTATGTTCTTTACTGGATTGAATGTTTGTTTCTATCTAGTAATTTAAATTATTTTCTAGATAAATATTGTCTTATATTGTAATTATTCGGATATGTTGGCGTATTATTATGTATTTTTTCAGTGCTGACTAGTTGTAGATCTTGTGACTGCTGTGTGGTTAGCACATTAGTAAAGAAAATTTAAAATATTCTTTTTATTTGGATATTAAAATTATTAGTTTCACCTATCAAACGTAATAGATGCGGATCAAATTAATATTTTAAAGTATTTCTATTAACTCTGGTAAATATAAGATATTTTCCCATGCATCGTGTTCAAACTATAGAAGAGATACTATAATATAATCAAAGGTCCACATATTATTTCATGTAGCTATCACTTTTAATAAATAGTATAAAAACTGATTTTAAAAAATCTTTACATTTTTACAGTAAAAACATGTTAGTATTTACAGATCCTACCATTACACCACGATCAAACTATATGAAAATAATGGTAAATAATGTTTCTAGGTATCAAAAAAAAAGCTTTTTGTTCAAAACATTTCACATTTCTTTCCCCTAAATAGATATACCAACTACAGATAAAAAAAATTGAGCACACTCAATGAAACAATCAGAAGTAAGTCAGTGGCACTAAATTATTAAAACTATAAATAAAATCTGTAAAAAAATTATAAATAGAGGAATACTTTAAATAACTGTTTATAACATTATAATATTACCTAATCTAAAAAAATGATACAGTAAAATCAAGAAATTAAATGATAAACTAAAACATGAATACTATTAAATCAATCCAAAAAATAATATAAATTTTGGAAATGATATTTTTCTACAGTTTCTAAGCTGTCTGTATTAGCAGTGCATTTAGCTTAATGTGTTTCTTTTAATAATATAGATATATTAAAATTATTATCACTATTAAATGTAGATGTTTGTTGTATGTATGTAAGGTTCACATAGAGAAAGAAACATAATAGATTTTAGTAATTTTATATCATATTCATAAACTTTTTTATCAGAACTTTATAATCCAGCTCCGTGCTAAATTCTCCTTAAATTAAAACAAGAATAGAAAAAACTCTTTAAAAAAACGTTTAATTAATCAAGCTCAACAAAATATACGCACCCCCGAGGTGTTTTATTGTAGAAAAAAACCTTCCACCCCTATTAAGCTACTTCCATTTTAGTCATACAAAAAACACCAGGGTGCATATTAACAATTTAAAATTACGAATGACGACATCCAATATGTTTCTACTAGATCTCGCTAGTTCTTTTTCATCTTTTTCTTTCACAGCTACGTGGAGCGAGAAACTTATTACAAAAAGGTTGTGTGCGTGTAAGTCTTGGACCTCGTCTGGGAAAGTAAAGGGAAAAGGTCGGGGGAGAGATGGCAAGTAATTGTTCTGCCCTTATATTGGTGGGTGAAGGGGTGGGTGCATATATTCTTCAACAAACTGGAGGTCGGTTTTATGATGCAGGGATGATTGAAACACATGCTGCCTTCATCACTCTTTTTCTATGCTTCGAAAAAAAAAAGATTTCTTCTCCTTCACCGAAATTACAAGGTGAAGGGAAAAAAAGTTGTACAATTTAATCTAAGATCTAAAATAAATTTAACACTACGTCTTACTACCCGTTTGGATTATCCGCATTATGTCCTAATAATTAAGCTAATGTGTTAGAGATGAATAAGGTTGAATTTAGAGGAAGGTTACACATATTTATGTGAAAGTAGAGTTTAAAATAATTTTGGAAATGACACCCACAGTATACCCGACCAGGAGTCGAATCCTAACCTGCCCGTCATCGTTAGTCCAGTAGGTTAATAAACATTTATAAAATTTGAGATTACTTTATTTAAGTCAATAGTTGACAATTCTTTTTCCCAATATTTTTATTTATATTGATTTCTCGTATCATTGTTGACATGAAGTTCTTTAATCATGATATTCATTGATTAGAAAAGCTATTTTAACTTTCACGTATTCATACGTCAAGTCATGTTAGGTCCCATTTTATAGATACTTACAATACTTATAAAATAGTAAAATGTTATCAAATTTAACACAAAAAAATATTCTTATAAAATGTGCTCCCTATCTAAATTGAACTGTAGCTGCCATAATTTGACTTAAGGGTGGCTTGTGGGTTGCTACCAAGGCAAACACTGTACAATTAACCAGTTTTCTCCCAATCCATCTCAAACCTTTGCTTTTAAATACAATTAAAATACTTTATTTATTTATGTAATTTGGTATGTGACTGGTCAAATTTATAATGAGAAGTATGAAAGATATTTCCAGTACGTTCCTGTCAAATAATGATAGTCTGTGTTTGTCACATGAGGCCAGATTCACAGACTCGAGTGCGTCTCAAATGCAGCTGTTTCCACTTAACCGTTAGTGAAAGGGATAGGAACAAACAAAACAAAATTTCACAGAATACATTTATTGAAATCAATTTCTTAACATTTAAATAGTCGGCTATGTGTTGTTGCTTGCTGTATACCATTTTTAATAATTAATATTCTCTACCTTTTAATGGAAGAATTAATTTATTTGTTTGAATATGTATCCAGGTAAATGTGATATCAAATCACATACAGATGTTAAACGTTACCTATTTGTAAGTTTTATTTGTTAAAGAATCACGATTTGTCTATTATTGTCAATATAAAACAACCAACACAAAATATAGTTTCTCTTTGGATTTAACATTGAATTGTATACTGCAATTAATCTTTGGATTGCAGTTGATTTGGCGATCAAGTAATTCTACATTCATAGTTTGTTGATATTTCCAAATCCCTCGTTGCCAAGGAGAGTTACAAAGAAGATGTGTACGTTGAAAGTTAAGATATTGGAATTATTACAAATTTAAAAGGTAAATGAACAACACTAACAGTTTTCTCGATACTGCTTCACTCGCTTATCAGATAATTAGATGGTATATAGCTCACTCACCCTTTATTCTTAAAGATAAGTAGTACATCATAAGTCACATATCGATCTAATATGCACTTTTCGAGATTACTATAAACAAACAGAATAAATCGAACTTGCAGAAAAATTTACAGTTTTATTATACATATATAACAAACCCTTCATATATGTATATGAAGGATTTGTTTGTTTGTCATGAGCATTGCGCGATATCTACTACATGCAGGGAACTCAAATTTTAAAATTATTAGCCCCTGTTCATAAGCATGTGAACTTTGAAACGGGAATTTTAAATTTTTGACTAGATTTTTTTTTAGATTTATTAAAAAATTAAGATTTTTTTCTGTGTGTTTGAAGCAAATTCATTGCACGGCTACCCAGAGCAACGTCGGGTACTTCTGCTAGTGGGTAGTATTTAAAAGACTTACGATAATCCCAGTCCCCCAAAATAAAACCGGGACTCTTAAGCATCCCCACTATTCCCTCAATCCCTAAGTTATTTCACTTGTAAGTCTAGATTCAAAACGTGACATTCCTTTCATTGTGTCTGGGATATGTACAACGTGGTAAGGGGGAGATAATTCTTTATAGAAAGAAACAAAAGCAAATAGAAAGGAAGTAGGAGAGGTTCTTCAATTCTGTCACTCCCGAGTTTTAGATTACTAACAGACATAGCGTGCTACTTGAAACCCCTGGCACTCCCTGCTCATTGACGTTGATGAAAATTTTTGGCTGTCCCATCACCACTTTTTGCACTAGGTCTAGCAAATACCCCAAACACTACACTCTGTCAATTTAAACAGATCTCATTATGAGACGATATTAACGGGGATTTATTGGTAACTCTCTTAAGGCGACTGGCCCTTTTTATTTGGTGTGGAAATGCAAAGCCATGGGAACAAACGGTTATTTTCAATAATTTTTTATTGTTTTGCAATTTTCTTTTCGGAAACGGCTTTTTCAAGAATGGAAGCATGTTGATTAAGTTATACTTTTTATATACACACCTCCTCTATACTTTTAACAGTGATCAAATATCAATAATTTAGACATTTTTCAAACTGCCGGCTGCATAACAAAAAAATAAAAAAATTAACAACTAATAAACATTAATATATTATCTTAGAAGAGGCGTTTAAAATATTACCATAAAAATTTCACTCCCTCTCAAGAAAACTGATATTTCCAAAAGTATGATTTTTCCGCAAGACTTGTCCGGTAGCTTGCACCATCTATGGTTTCCGTGATCCGTCTGTTCTTGTTGTCGTGGAAGGATACTTTGGTCGGTTGTGAAGCCACGCCACGCCTTTCACCCTCCCGCCCACCATCCCACAAAATAGGTTTTAGACTTGCACCTAACAGGGCCAAGGGCCTTAAGCTTGATTCACACGTTCGCCAAAAATATGGAACAGAATCTACGTCAATGGCGCAGCAATTCAGCAGAAATATAGGCTGGTTTTATGATGATTTGCAACAAAAAAATATACATAGCTAAATATATCAACATAGCTCACTCCGGTGTGCGCATGTGACGGGTAGGTCGAGGTTCATTTCCAGCCAAGTGTACTGAAGGGATTTTTTACTAAATAGTTTTCCACTCTCTCGCCCCGCAGATACGGGTACACATCCTTTTAATTCACCCTTTATAGTCCCTAATACACTAGAGTAATCAGTACATATGCGTATAACCCAAACTGCTATTAAAACATAATGCTTAAAATAAGAAATAAAAATCTACATAATATTATATTTTATAGTAGATTATTGTTGTAATGTGGCAAACACTAATTAAAACAGAACGAGAACGACACACAATTTTTCCAACGAATTTTTTTAGCGAATTATTTCAAATCTCGTCGCAACAGTAAACGCAGCTGTATGCTAGTATCTCACTTAATAGGTTTATACGTACTGATATAGCTTACTAGTTTTGAAATCGGACTGTATCTCCCAAGAGGATTTTATAGAGCAGTGTGGGAAAAGGTGAGATTGTCTCTATTAGGACAGCGACAGACGCAGTTTTCTCTTATATCTTGTGATTGGTTTGGAGCTTGTCACGTGACTATATTTCAATTTTGCTCTTGATTCTCGGCGGGCGTGTGCATCCACAGTGTGAATAAAAGGGATTCATACTTCTGTTCAACCCCTTCCATGTAAACATGACTACCTTCA
The DNA here is from genome assembly GCA_902155825.1 of Timema genevievae. Taxonomy (NCBI): domain Eukaryota; kingdom Metazoa; phylum Arthropoda; class Insecta; order Phasmatodea; family Timematidae; genus Timema; species Timema genevievae. Next base: position 205,930 of record CABFWO010000603.1, on the reverse strand, counting down.
TGAGGGAAACCTAGCTCTTCCCTCACCCCTCTCTAATTTTATTTTTTTTACCTTTACCCTGCAGACTTATCGACGAAGGCGATGTTGTATAATTGCATTTGGGAATATCTTACCGCAGAAAGGAACAGACGTAGTATCACGTTATTACTTCCGCACAAACGGTTTAAACCCTAGGATCGCAGCAAGACTGCAATTGCCAGAGGAAAGAGGGGCTGTAGTTGAAGTAGGGGGAAGGAGGGTCTAGGTAAAATGAGAGACTGACAAAGGGGTGGGAATAAGGGTTGACGCACCCTTTCTTTGTTTGTAATCCTAGTGGTGTTTTTTTTTATTGTATCCGTTTGAATTTGTTTTGTGAATTAGAAGAATGGGTATAATTTGGTTTTGTGACTAATTAGTTTAAACCGGTAGGTGCGTTTAGTGTTTGGTGTTCGATCCTAAGTGGCAGTAATAAAAAAATTGTATCTACACTATAATTTGTATATTTTAACTATTGGTTCAGTAACTTAAAATGTAATCGTTAGGATACATTTCTTAGGTCTGGCTTAACTTAGGTTGGCTTCATCTATTTAGGATTCTCGGTTCAAATCCAGTACAGTGCATTATGTAATCAGTGCGTTGTTGTGTTAATCTGCCTCACCCTCGAGTTTTTTTACTCACCCTTACCCCCCTTCACATCCCTCTCTCCCATTACATATTTTCTCCATTTAAAATCTTAAATCTCTTATGGTTATTAGAAGTGGAATTTATGTGTACCCTCTCACCGAATTTCAGTTTTATACCAAAGAGAAAAATAGTTGTTTTCATTAGTTTTTGAAATTGTAAGCTCCCTCTCCCAAATAAGCAATTCTTCTCAGAAATTTTGAATTTTAAAATTAATATGGGTATCTAGATTTGTACTTCTACCCACCTGCCAAATTTAAATTTTCTACCAAACTTATGAGTGTATTTTTTCCACTTTTTCCCAAAGTCTCAATTAATACTTAACTTTTTCAGCCCTGAATATTTATTTGGAGTAACCTTTTTACCTGACTGCCAAATTTCAGTTCTATAACACACTGGAAAATAGCTGTATACTATTATTTTTTGAAGTTTTAAAGCCCCCATCACATTTTCTCCAATACACTCATAGAAATTTTAAATATTAAATATCACAATTTTTTTTATAATAAAAGCTATTTTTAATTTTAGGCCCCCCTCCCCCATTTCCTAGAGTGCCACTATGGAATTTCCCAGTTTAGGGTTTTTATGGGTAAATTACATTGGCCCATCCCGCTATTTTTCTGACAGTCAAAATTTCAAATTTTCAAGACCAGGTTATATGGAAATAAGGTGATGTGAGTCCCCAAACTTTCTGACCCCCTCCACTTTCATTGGGGATTGAATATGAAAAACCCTTAAAAATATTAACTAATTATAGGAAGGCACCTTAATTTAAAATTTAAAGGTTCTCTGTCCCATGGTTTCAAAAATACATCTGTTAATGTTGAAAATTGTCGACCAACCTCCCATTCTTCTTTATTAATTAGAGGTCAAATTTGCAAAACTCTGTCTTGCATGCCCAGTCCCTAAAAAGAAGCTTCACGCAAAATTTCAAGCTTCCAAATCCAGAGAATATATAAATCCGGTGATGAGTGAGTTAGTCAGTCAGTGGTTTTTGCCTTTTATTATATTATATACATAATATAATGTCTGATAAATTGTTTCAAAATGTTTGTAAAATATCTAAACGAAATGAGTAGGCTTTTGCAAAGAATAAAGAGGTACGCAGTTAAAGCATAAAGTGTGCTGCAAGACTCTGAACTTAGAAATCAGGATTCGTCCTTTGATTGTAATTAAGTTACTTACTTTTACATTGAGTTTGTTTTCACTCTCTTGTCAACACAATGCTAGTACCATTAAATTCACTCATGTTATTATGTTCTATTCATTGTTTAGTAAAATTCTCTGTTTGCCAGTATTAGCACTAAATATTATTAATAAAATAAATGGTAAGACAAGCACGTACATACGTCATCATTTGTACATTTCCAATTTTCAAAAATCACCTCATCATTTAACTATTCATAGTTTAATAAATTTTTTTTTGCGTATAACCCGAACGGGTAGTAAGACGCGGTGCTAATAATAATAATAATAATAATAATAATAATAATAATAATAATAATAATAATAATTTTTTTTTAGAAAAACAATTATGCATGCAAATTTTATTATGTAAAATAATTCCAATCCACTCATTTTAAAACAAATTTTTAAAGCCTTTCTAAGCCTTTTTTTTATTTCAAATTCTCAAAATCAATCAACAGTATTTAGGCCTATGCTGAAATAAAATTTATTAAAAAATCTAAGTATATAGTGATATTTTTAATTTAAAACAGTCCCCAAACACATAAATTAAACAAAAGTTTCATAGACATTTTCAAATGATTTAGGATTTTCAAAAATATATCATCAGTTAACTAACTACACTTAACTTGAAAGCCGGAATCAAAATCATGATTTAGACCTTAGATATCGCCATATAATATCTAGATTTCAAAAGTGAACGGAACCATCAAGTCATTTTGGATGTGGTCCTAGGTAGGTACCGACGGACATACAGAGGGACGAATATATTTGTAAGACCCACTTTTTTGGAATTAGAAGGACAAATAAAACATCGAGATTCATCAAGGACAGTTTTATTTTTTCACAATTAGAATACTTATTTTATACGAGAAAGTAAAAAAAATAAAATAAAAGAATAATAACCTAACATTTTTGTCATTACATGTATTGTTTAGTCCCCTCCGCGTGTGTCATCAGCCCCCATACTCGAAGCACGTAGGTGGAAGATAACGTGAGATGCGTTACGATCGATAAAATGATTTCAAGTGCAACCCTAGCTAAAGTTACGCAGGACCGGTCTCGAAACAAAGGGCTACTAATTGTAATTGTACACGCACGAACCCTTCACGCACAAAACACCGTGAAATGAACTACTGTACACATCAAAAGCGATTACAATAACGTTCTACCACCACCATCTCTTTTATCTTGCCTAGGCACCTTGACTACTAGGCTTGGGGGGAGGGGGGGAGGCCTGTTTAAAAATAGATCTATTCACGTCATTTTAACGGTATTTACTGAGTTTACTCTTAAAACAACGTGAATTAAAATAAAGGATCGTATTAGGGGGAAAAAAAAAGCAATTAAACCTGTCAAAGTAATTCAATAGAATGTTAGTTTTTTTTTTTGCCGAGACCAACATGAAGAACAACTTTATCAAAACAAATAACGTTTTGAAAGCCGTGTGTGGTAGACTTTGTTATACTAGCTTAGCTTATAATGGAACGCGTACGATTTTATTTTATTGTTACGTTTTTCAACAATATTTAACGTCTTAATCCAAGGGTAGGTACAGGGGAAAGTAATTTAGAGAAAATGCTGCCACATTATCATTAAAAGGGAATGATAATGATGGAACACATAAATAAATCACCCTAAACGCGTGAGACCGATCAAACCAGTCCATTGGAAACCTAATTCTCTGTACCATGTGGTCATCGGTGCGGGTTTTATCAGTACTTAGACTAGTGGCTTCCGACCTGGGGGTCTCGGCGTGTTTCGGTTGGAGTCACAATGATTGTTGAGGTTATAGCTTTAAGACTTACTTATTTAAGTGATATTAATGATTATAGGAAGTTGCTAAATTCAAATAGAAATTTAAGTGGTTAAAATGACTAAAAAAAAACCTGTTGAGTTACTGTTTAGGTTGCTTTAAGTTACTTTACTCTGACAGATGATTGCTGACTTACTTTGTTTTAACAGTATCGTGTTTAGGTGAGGGGTGCTGCTTGTAATACTTACAAAATACCCGCTGGGATCGTTGATTCTCTTTTGAGTCATCTTAGTCGCATTCATATACTCACTATAACAATCCTTCGGGGACTAGCGCCGTTGCATTTTTTCAAAATTCTATAATGCTCTAAATAATAATCAAAACACATACTTTAATACATATTATTATTATTGTTATTGAAGCAATATTATCAAATAAATATTTGAATAATATTGTATTTTCATAAATTTTATTTAAAAAAAATTACAATAATGTTAAACTGTTACAAAAACATAGCTTATTATTAGGGGAAAAAAATATTGTAAGGTCTTATTTTATATGTTCTGTATTACTAAATTACTGATTACTTCTACATAATTACTGTATTATTTTATATTAAACATTCGGGGGCAATGAGCCAGATTTCTGATATCACGACTGACGCTGTTGCGTATTCTCAACATTCCTGCATGGCGCCAGCTAAGACTCTCGTTTCTCAGAATGTAAATTTTTTTTATGTTTGATGAGAAAGTACTTCGCAGCAGGAAATAATTGAGGAATAATTGGAGGGTATCCGACCTAGCTACTTTTAGTTTTAAAAACGAATTAAAAAAAGAATTACAGCTGTTACGAAAATGCGACAGCGCCAGTCACAGAAGTTTAAAATAAATCACATAGGCTTTACGTAACGCTCTTTTGGTTTGTCGGTGATCAGGTCAGGATTAAAAATTTGACCGTGGGTGGTAGTAGTAGTGCATTTTTCTCATTGGTTTCCCACCTTACCCCTCCATGCAAATAGAGGCACATTTCCTCTAAATTTTAACTACCCCACAAGTGTAATTAAATGCGGTTATCCCGAAGGTGTGGTAAGAGTTAGTGAAAATAAAACTTAAAAACTAGGATATAAACGTTTGTAAGCTTTCAAAGAAAAAGTAATTGGGGTCAAATCCTCAAAAGTTTGGAGACCTCTGACAGTCCATTATTTCAAGCCCGCATCGGTGGGATCATGGCATGGTCTAACAATTTACTGCTTCTAGCATTTATGTTGAAAGATAAGGCAACAGCCAAATTAATGATGTAATTTATATGACATCTTATCTTATATTGAATCTGAATGAAATATTATATAATCAAGGCTAAAAATAAACTTAAGCAATAGAAAGGTTATGTATTTATGTTAAACTTATGTTTGCGTGGCTGGTCTATTATAGGGTGAAAGAGTTTGTTTTTTTAACCATTTAAGGGCTGTTTTTATTTATCACCGCGTCTTAATACCCGTTCGGTATTATACTCTTAAGTACTAATTACGCTAATGGGTTAGGAATTGGAAAGGTTGAATATAAGGGACGTGAAACCGCATTTACGTGAAGGGAGAGTGGAAAACAATTTAGGAAAAAGCACTCCAGTTCACCAGACCGAGATTCGAACCTCGATCTTCCCGTCCTTGGCAGTCGAGCTCAACACGACTGGCGCGTTAGCTAACTACTCCACCGAGGCGGGTTTATAAGGGCTGTTGTTTATTAGTGCACTCCACCAAAACAAACACGAGCAACCAGTACATATACTAGCTGCATGAAACTTGAAAAGCCTACTGTCATTTCGGCAAAAAAANGACCGTAGAAAGCTCATTTTTCTAGAGTAGGTGTGCTAGATAATTTTTAAATAACTTTAGCCTATTAAATATTGTATATATATATATATATATATTATGCCCTTGATAGTTTGGCGGTGACAAGGAATTCAGTGTTGGAATCTCCGACAATTGCAGGGTGGATATTTGCTCTTAAATGGTTTTCCAAACTTCCTCCATGTAAATTCGCTTACATTCGCTCTATATTCTACTATCCTAAACCCTATTACATTATTGTGCTTAAGTATGGATAGCCTTGATGTCAAAAAGACGAATAAATATGTGACTGAGGTGACCTGGTGGTCTAGGAGTAAGGTGTTGGACTTCTGTGCTGAGGGTCCCGGGTTTCAATCCTCGGTCCCGGCACAGATTTATCTGATTGCCAAACCCTTCCTTCACCTCTGACAAGATGTGTATTAATCACAGCATGTGAATGTGAGGAATGCCAGGCCTCCACCGTGGTTCGGATTCCACGTTAAACTGTAGGTCCTCCATTTCATCTCACAATCACCCTACCATTGCACATTAGCGTAAGTGCGTATAACCCGAACGGGTAGTAAGACGCGGTGATAATAATAATAATAACATTAATAATAATAATAACATTAATAATAATAATAATAATAATAATAATAATATAATAATAATAATAATAATAATAATAAAGATGTGACTGAGAAATTCGATGGTGGTTTTTTGTCCATAATATGACATTCAATACTTTGTGCCGGATATCACTCGTTTCATTTCCAAAAATTTGTCCTTCGTCATCTTGTTCCTTTATGTTAAGGTATTTTAAGCCACTGCTAGCTATTTAGTACAAAATATTAGAGCGTACAAATAAAAATAGTCATCAGAGAATAAGTAAAAGAGAGATAGCAGTTTAAAACAAATATAGAATCGTAGAGAAAGGAAACAACAGAGCTTTGTGAAGAGAGAAATAAACGGACAAAAGGAGAAAGGCAAATTGGAAGAAACATAGTTAACATTAAAATAATGTTTTTACATCACTTCACAATCTACTAAAAAACACATTCGTCTCGATTAAGTTCACAAAAGATTGTGTATCTACCATACGTGTGTGTACAGTCATGTCCAAACATTAAAACTAAACATAGAATAACACATTACTATAGGACCGTACGGTACAAGGATTTCCATTATTTACTCGATCAATATGGGGGGGGGGGTAGGGGGGTGAAAGCCGATTACAAAATGTTTTCAAATGGGACTTTAAAACTTGAACTTATATTTTAATGCTTTTCCTCCTCTTTTCCCCGTATGTGAACGCGGATTATTATTTTTTTTTTCCCCGTCCAAACCTATGCTGTAAAACCGTCTCTCCCCCTCTTACTTACCATCCCCAACCCTCAGCGTGCAATATAGAGGCATTAGCACACTTGGACCATCTGTGTCCCCCCTGCCCCCCACCCCCCGCAGTTATAACAACCTTGTTAAAACTGACTGATACAATTTATGCTTACTTTTACACCATCAATTTATAGTCTCAGCTACCCATAGCGTTAAACAATATCAGTACCAAATATTTTAAATGCAAATTGGTATGAAGTACGAACGATACACTTGAAATACATCGTCCAAATTATCAATATCGAATTTATGTTGAAAATGATGGTAGTATTTTAATTGCTAAAACAAGTGGAATAAACTTATTTCCTATGTGGTTGTGTGATCAATTATAATTTTTAATCTATATTATCGTGGTAGTTTTTTTAAAAAAACAAGGTTTACTGGTAAAAATGTTCGGGGTGGTTTTAGTGTTTTACATTCGTAGTACTGAAACGGAAGATCGGGGTTTGACGTGGCTTGTATCCAGCTCAGGTGTATCGGGTAGATTAACAAGAACTTTCAAACTGATTTTCCAAATATATTTGGAGTCAGATGATTAAGATTTTTTTTAACCATCTTCACAATTTCTTTTTCCATAAATTAAGTGAGTTATAGCTCTTTTAAAGAAATTATCAATAAAAAAATCCTTACACATGCTAAGCGAATACTTGAATAAAAATAGAACTCGCCTCAGGAGCCGATGCTCGTGGGTTTAAACTCAGCAAGCAAGGGTTGAAGGATTTTTCTTGAACGATAAAAATCTTTAACACAACTTCCTTCGTAGGGGAAGTAAAGATTATGGTCTCATGTCGATTGGGGTATGTAAAATAACACTGGAAGATATGTAAAAAAAACCTTTCCTGATAAAATTGGTAGGCGCTTTCGCTCTAACTCATAGAAATTCTCGTGTGCTGACATAATCCGTCTATACATAAAGTGCACTTTAAATAGCTCAAATGAATAAATAAGATAAAACTTAAAGAAAAATATTTGTTACATTTTATATGATTACCAAAAGTGTTTCCAACATATTTGAGGGATTTAATATATTTTTTTATCTAAGACAAGATTAATAGCACAGATAAAATCTTACAAGCGAGATTATATACTAGCTGAGATTTTTATGAATAACCAGTGACTACGCACTAAAATCCTATAAATATTTGTTCTTATTATTTGTTTGAATTATTTAATGTTTTTCCAATAAAACGTTTTTCTACTTTAATGAAACCCATATTTTCCTAAACTCTGGACTATTAAAAAACAAACAAAAATATTATTCGTTATATTAAAAATAAAATATGTAAATAAACACTTCTAAAAATTGCGCATACTTCATAGCGTTTCAGAATAAATTTGTTTTGTAGTGTTCCAACAGAAAAAAAATAAAACTAAAACATGGAATTATTTTTGTTACGCACTTCGGAAAATTAGTTTTACACTTTATGATTGCAGTTTATGTAACTTACTCATAAGCTTTTAGAGCCATCTTGTGCAAAAATACAAGACGGCTACAGCATCATATGCTATACTATAGCGAGCTCAAATATAACTTGTAATTCATTATGTATATATTTTTTATTTTATAATATGACTACAAAAGATATTTAACCATTCAAACTTTTAATACATACCTAATGTCAATATGAATGCTCAGGTCCCTGTGAAAAGCACTGGTGGATTGAAGCAAAGAAATTCAACCATTTTATGCATGTTCAGAAATTGGCGGGCTGCCTGTGATTTAAATTACGTTTATATATGTTACTGTAAAAGTCTGAAGAATGGTAAATCTTAAAATATATCCGTATATCCTAGCATTTACCAACATCTAATGGTAAAAGTCCGAAATATCTTAGAAAATGTTTACATTTTGAGTTTTAACCAGCTCTGAAATCAGGTGGGAGAGATCTCCCCAGTTATAGCTTTGACTAGCACTCAAAAGTAAACCAATAACCTAACCTATCCTAACCTAACCAAGCCTAATCCAACCTGAAATAAAGGTTGGATGCGAATGGTTAAGTTAGGTTAGGCAAGGTTAGGTTATATTAAGTTATTGGTTTACTTTAGAGTGCTGGTCAAAGATATAACTGGGGATCCTCTCTCCCACCTGACTCTAAAGATGGCTAAAACTCAAAATGTAAAGATTTTCTAAGATATTTTGGAATTTTACTAAAATATATTGGCTAATGCTAGTATATGCCGGTCTTCGGACTTTTACAATAGCATATACATTCACAAAGAGCAAATTACTTGAAGAAGGAGTTAGTTGAAAAATTAATCGATATAAAGATAATTAGATCTCACAATTATTAACGTTTCAGTTAAAAATGAAGATAAAAACACTTTTATGTAAGATATTTTGATTATAATTAAAATAACACATTTTTTTATTTTATTTTTGAATCGTATATAAACTAAATAGCTCAAATAAATCACTTAAGTTATAATTAATAATAATTAATAAGTTTTAATAAATCTTTTTATAAATTAATTTGTTTAATTGTAAAATATGTTGATAAATGTGTGTACTAATGGAATATTTTGTTATTGAACACTTTTCTTCTTTTTGGATATAAAAATTAGTCTTAATTCAGTAATTTTTTTAAATAATAATTTATATTATTATGTTAACCCCATTGATAAGAGGACCACGAAAGATACACCAGACGCAAAGTTTTCTTTTTGAACGAGAGGATTATGATTTCTATTTGATGAAGAACTATACGCTCTCTGTGATTCAGTGTAGGTATATAATAACGTTAAACATACAAATATTTCAGGAGAACCGTAATCTTTTGAAGTAAAGAAGAGATACATCTATCTCTCTTTTAGCGAGAGAAAAATAAAACGGAAACAGTTTTCCTTTTCAATAAATATTATTATAAAGATTGAGTACTCAAAGAGCAGAGTTTTGAACATCTGGTTTTGAGAAGCTACGATTGTTTGCACAGCGTAATAGCATGTGATAAAACTCAAGGTCTCAATTGTAAACTATTCATTGTTTACAACGAATTCAATGTACCTAGGACTTTTTGAAGAAAAATCTGGTGAGTAAATATATGTTAGTCTATCAGCAGTGAGCAAGGTGGGGAAAAAATATTTTTCTCCTGTTTGATACCACAAGGGAAACATACGTCTTCATTTTACACTCCTTTTTTCTTTCAATGCTGAAAATGTGATTTCTTTCTCTTCTTCCGTACCCCTCCGTCCCTCTTCTCCTCCATTGACCAAACCCTCATTCCCCTTACACACGAGGGCCCTAAGTACTGAACTTACCCTACGAACAAAAGGAAAATCTAACACACTGATAGTAAGTGCAAAGAGAGGTTTTCACTGAGAGAAAATCAACGCTCTCAAATCGATTCTTTGATAAATATCGGAGAAAGTTGGGAGCTTGGACGGATCACAAATGAATCAGTGTAATGTACGACTTTCTCTCTTGAGGATTGTATGGTTTTCTATAAGAACATTTTCGAGAACCTATGCTTTTTTTTATATAGCTTAAATTCTGAATGTATCTATTATTGATTCATCCTAACCTCGGATCTGAAGTAAACAAACATTCTCATATCACTACGCGAAGGACCTACGTAATTGGTGGAACACCAGTGCAATATTTTTTAACAGGCGCGACCATGTATAGTCAGTGCCATAGCAAAGTAGTTCACAACGAGTATTTTTGTAGTTTTTAAAGCTTTTAAATTTCCTGTTTTGTTTTTAACAAAACTCGGGCCTGACTCAACAAACACCATAAATACACAAGAAGCACCCAACACTCACAATCATCACTTAACGCTGCCGATATGAACTGTCGACTGACCATAGCTGACTTGACGTTAACTTGTTATAAGGACTGTACCATGTGGGGTCCCTCGACGTTGAGTCAGGAGTTCGTTGCTATTCGAATAGCGCTTGCGAAGCTTAAAGCATAATTTCTAAATCAAATTAAGGGCTAGTTTTAGTTATAATAATTTCCTAATGTTATTTTAAAACAAGTTTAATACAGAACATAGGAAGGACTATTTAGGGAAAGGATACCAATTAAGTATGTTATGCAGCAAACCAGAGCATAAGACTTTCACGTGGCTTTGTTTACATCAAGTCTCAGTTTAGGATGAATAAATGGTATTAAAAATAATAATCCTATTCTCAGGTAGACGTATTCATCATAACATTTTATAATATGATCCGATTATGTGCTTTATTTAACAAACTCGCGTTAAAAAACACCTAGCTGAGAAACTCAACTATGTATGGTTTCCTAGTTCTTCAGGTAAAAATTCTTTCAGGATTACAGGTGTGAGAAGAGAATTATTTTTGTGTGTGGAAGGGATTGAAGTATATTTATGATACATTTGCAAAGATTTATTGTTGATACATATTATTTTAATTTGGCTTAGACATTCATGCTACAAAGCTGTCACATAGCTGGAGAACCGTGAAAAACAAAGAAAACTTTGCTATATCTAGTAAAAATACTCTAATATTTGCTCATTTTGGACATTTAACTCAAAGCATAAAATCGTAGGTCTTTGGATGGATATTAAAGTGCATTGAAAAATAATCACGCTGATTAAGATATGTCTTACTAGCCCTTAAACAAGGGTTGTGAGACGACGGAAGTTTTATTTCACACTTAAATTTTCAATTATCCTGTTTTAAATAGAATTTACATAAATTTCCATTAGTCGGTTTGAAGTAAAATGAAATGTATTATAAACTAATGGATGACCAAATGTAACAACCATAATATTAAATTATTCTAATATTACTATTAATTGGCGCGTATCCTATCTTAAGCACATATACAGTTTGACGGATATATATATATATATATAAATATAATTTTTTTAATTCACACTAATGATTCAAGACCGTTGTGTATGGTGTTTGTAGTTAACTTGAGTCTATTTTAACTAGACCATTTAATTTTTATATTCCAGTTTAAATGTTTATTGGTCAATATGGCGTAAAATCAACAAGAAAGACAGCTTTTAACATACCTGCAAGTCAGTCACAAAGAGCTTAAATCAGTTCTAGTTTTTTTAAGACCCATAATTTGTCTCACTCCCAGTATAATGCTTGAATTAAGGAGATATTAAGACTCAAACTAGGCACCATAAGTGAGATGTTATGTAGTCTTATTTAGAAAACCATAAAAATGAGAACAGTAAAATAATGATTCCATATATATATATATATATATATAGCCAATGAAAAAATAGATTTACACTGGGGAAAACTATTTTATTAATTCTAATTTCATTGTCGTCGATTAAATAGTGCATAAAACCGCACTTCGAAGTGATTTCTAGTTTTAGTGTCATCGTTTATTAATATCCTTGACAACTGGCCGTGAGTTGGGCTCTTATTTTTGGACTGCGTTCAATTTTAAGTAATTTAGATTGGTTTTGGATTCTGTGTTCTATATAAATTAAATTGTTTCAGTTCTTTGACTCATTATATTCACTTTCAACTAACAAATTACATTATATTCTAAGAAATAGATTATTTATTATTTATTTAAATTAACTTGGTGATTTTTTTATTGGTGTTTTATATCTGTTTATTTTACTTATTACGTAATACTATTACATGTAACTGCAGTAAGTGCTTAGCTAAAATAACTTTAGGGAGGAATTAGGTAGAATTTAGAGGAAATTTACCCAAATGCAAGGTGAAAAGAGTTGGTAAATCCTTTAGAAATAAAACATGATCATTACACAAGGCTGGGATTTGAATTCGTACCTTCACGTCACCGGAAAAATAGACTAGATTAGCTAAGCGTTCAGCACACGCGGCCAACGCTGGGTCTATTTAGTACTCATATTTTTAAAGTTTAATTAAAAAATTGTTCACTGACAGTATGTTAGAACATCAGGATAGTTTATATGTACCATAAATAAATCAAACTATTTTTTTAATCGGTAGGCTTATATAATTCAAGTATCACACATAAAATGGGAGATATATTTAAAAGGATAACGTGTCAACAAGTGACTATAGGTACAGGGTGATTCATTTGGAACTGAACACTACTAAACAACTAAATAGCCTCAGATAAAGGTTGAACGCCTATCTAACCTACTCTATTGAGACCTTTACTAATCTGAATACAGCCTTGAACTGTACGTTCTAATAAGGTTTAGAAAGTAACACCCACCAAAATACAGGATGTTCAGTCTCAAGTGGATCATCCTGTAGAACCCAAAGTGGTAGCCACGTCGACCAAATGTCAGATGTATCCAGTCTCGTTTGCCAATCACCGGAAGGCAGGTTTGGGCTTCAAATCCAATCCGCAAATTAATGAGACTGTTTTTTCACAAAATAGTTTCCGCCCAACCCACTTCCGTGGCCACATGGTCTAAGTCAGGTGTCGGCCAACTTTTTTATATCGTAGGCTATATGAGCTTTAAAAAAATTTGGCTGGCCAGTTTAAAAAAATATCGAGTCAAATATGTCAACTTTATAATATAGTTATCTCAAATAGTAATTAGTTTTTAGAATATTTCTATGAACAAAATTGTTTGTTTACTAAGTATTTGGCGGGAAAGACAAAATCAGTAAGCGTGCCGTTGGGCTTTAAGGCATCACTCTCGCAATACACTTGAATACTGATGACGGGGAGATCGGGGCTCAAATCCCGGCTGGGTTTACTGAGGTTTCTTTTTCCAAAATATATTTTCCTCTCCCTCTACGTAAATGCGAGAACACTTCCTATAAAATTCCACCTTACTCAATTCCCCATTAGTGTAATTAGTACATAGGATTATAACACAAATAGGTTGGAGGATGCATTGGTAATAAAAAATCTCTTCCACACTTTCATCTAAATAAACTCGGGTTACATTTCCTCTGAAGTCTACCTTTCTTGACTCTAACCCAATAGATTAATTAAAATCACAGCCCGAATGGGTAGTAAAACACAGCGTAAATATGTATGCATGTATTATATTTATATAGTAAAGCTTAATAGCTTACATTTCACAGAATTGAGTGAATACTTTATGTCTAAATGATAGAACGTAATTAAAAAACACTATCATCAGAAACGTAAACTATTAAAGTAAGTTCTATATTAATTATGAGATTTGAATAGTCCATGAGGCTACATACTTTTACACGAGAACCATTGAACTTTTACTATGATGGGTTATGAAAGTCTTAGAACATTAGTGATCATACATTATAGCTGTTCCTCCTTAAGGAATGAATATTTATTACTTCTATTTTACTCTTTTGAACTTGAACCGCTTCAACTTTCCCAGTTCGCTAATATTACTTCACCAACAAGTGTTGTGTTAAAAGGTTCAACAGGCAGGCAATGCGAGTGATACTCAGCCATGCGAGAAATCCCTAGTCTCTATGTATTGAAATATAGGGGGCCTACAGGTTGGGGGAAGGGGGACGGGGGGTGTAAAAAGAGTTTAAAATAAAACCCTCCGGGTTGAATAAAATTATGCCTACCTATATTTTTGAAATAAACCATGCATAAACAAGAATCACAATTTATTATCGATTAGGCTACACGGCCGTAAAGTAATTTTATGAGGAAAGCTTAGCCAATATAGTTAAAAAAAAAGTTTGGCTACAATATTTTTTATTTAATATAATCAGAGTGTGAATAAAATTGTATCTATTTTATGTATGTTGACATATATGATGGATTTTAAAATGTTAACTAAACTAGAACAAGAAAACATGTTGAAAAGATTCTTAATTTTTTTACATTAATTTCATTGAGCACACAATTTTCGTTGCACTCATTTGGTATATAATATATACTCAAATAACTTTTGAGCATTAAATAAAATCAACCTCAATAAAGTCATGAAGTATGGTATGAACAATAAACCTAAAATATTTTCAAATAACATTTCTTTGCGAGAGAAAGTTTGTATTAACTGATGTATGTATAGAAAGCCTGGTTTCACCAAATTACTTTAAAATTGTTTCATGGAGTTTAATAAATTTTATAAGCATTGGTGGACACGAGGACTAAGCTTTAAGCTTGTCTAGTCAGTTTTACCATCTATGTTTATGTCAGGACTCAACTCCAGGCAGGTGTATTTAAGGTGTTGTAGTAAATAATTTTCAGATATTATACAAATATGGGGATATTTCCATTAAATTCTAATTTTTTATCCCTACTCGATAAGCTTAGTTGAATTCAAATTTACTTGACGGTTTGTAAGACTTAGTGCACAAAATAACAATAATACATTTGGCTCTATAATACATAATGTATTAATAAACGAGTCTCTTTTTAATAGAATGTATGAAAATTATTTTATCTAGTATGACTGTATATTAAATAGTGTCTACATTTTTCAGTGCCCCCTAATTTCCTCACCTAAAATAAATTATGCTTTTGAAAGAGGGAGAAAAGTCCCATCTTCATTAGAGTATATTCTTGGTCATACACCTTAGACATACGTTAGTCATCTTCGACCAGCACCAACGTCGTAACATAAATCTCAATACAATATTGATAGAACGTTATATTGAAAGAAGCTTCGTCGTACCCCTAGCAAGTATAATACATCGTCGATGATGCCTTTGTGTAACAGCAGACAATGATCTCGCCCTCGCGTGTATTTTACCCAAGAAACTCTTTGAAGTAATTCTTTATATGTGTCGTAAAAGAGAATATTCATACCCTCACACCCCTATTTTAGAAGAGCAGCGACAAAAAGAGCATAGCAATGTAGTTTAGTATCAATTTTTCTTTGAAAATTGTTACATTTTAAACTTATATGGAAACATCTCATACCAAAATTGAGTTTATTAATTTGTTTGTGATTACTGACACTTCAGCTATAGTCGAAAATTCACTAGATTAATGATACGACACAATCGCACAAACTTTATCATATTGTGTATTATGACTTCAAGGAAAATTTTCAAAAATAGGTTTTTAGTAAACTACCCTCAAATAAGTCCTACTGTAAAAAACAAACACATCATCTTGTCAGTCACAATAATCACTACATTTTAAATCAAGTTGTTCAAATATATTTTTAAAATGCAAACTATCAAAACTAAATTATTTGTTTAGCTACACAAAATTTATTTTTCTTGTAAAAATAAAAACTTATCCTTATTTATCATGAAAATCAATTCCCATTATATTATTTCTATTTTGAATTTAATCTTCAAAGTCAATTTCAAAAATATTCAAATTTTCTATAATTTGTTTTTGTTAAACTACTCTTAAATTAATTTATTTTAGATAAATAAAGTTTTATTATGATATTTAAACTACTCTCCCAATGCCAATTTTGAACCATATCACTAAAGCCATTTTTTAAATATTAAAATTAAAGAAAAACGTCACTTGCCAGATTCCCCCTCTCCCCCCCAAATAAGTATACCGCTTTATTTGTCATGTTCATGTCAAACACTCTTCATTTATATATATATATATGAAGCAAAATCGTTATAACCATTTTCAAAATAATTCGAATTTTCAAAAAAGCTCCTCAGTAAACAACCTTTTATCGAATTTTTACCCAAATCAAAATATACAATGTTAATTGTTATGTCAAACAAATCCGATACAAATGCATTTTAAAGAACGTCGTTTGAGCAATATTCGAGAAATTTAGAATTCAAAAACATTACTCATCACTAAACTAATATTTATTGGAAGGCTAGTTTAAAAAAAATTGGTATAGCCCTTTTAAATCTATATATCAAGTTTGAACTAAATCCATAAAACCTTTTTGGATCCTTGATCAGGGACAGACTGACAGAACAAACAATCAGACTTGGGGACAGACCTAATTTTAAAATCCACCTTTTTGAATTCATGTTCATATAAAACATAAGAAATTGTCTTATTCTCGAGATTGATTTTTTTCACGATCACAAAAATTTCTCTTGATATGAAAAAGTAAAAGGAACTGGAATCATGTGAATTATAAATAGGAATACATATTTTCAATTAGTGTTTATTAATGCCGTGCAAAATGTCGTGTTTTGTAAGATCCCCATCATAAATTATTTTCAATATAAAAGAAAGATAATAAGTAATACGTAAATGCACATTAATGTTTAACAATCCAGTACATTTTAAAAATTATATATATATATATATGAATCGTATACTTATTTTGTATGAATATATATACATATTAATGTAAACATAGATTAGATAATGAGGATTTATAAAGCAAATTTAAAATTTATACATCGCTTATATAAGTTTATAGCTTATTTTTCGGAAATATAAATTACGAGGAAATAATTGAAAAGATTTAGACAAACACCCTCTCATTTTAAAGATAAGAGGTCCAAAATGTTTGCAAAAATGGTAGTTTAAAACGAAAGCCTGATTTTCATATAGAAATTTCAACTTTTATGCTATATGTGCAGTGGCTCATCTTTAAAAACATTATTTGTTTGCATCAGTCTGTAAAAAAACTAACAAAATTTTAACATAAATTGCAGCATTAATTTCACGATCCACTAGTATAATTAGGTCTACAAATGTGCCACTTCAGTGCTAAAATGTATTAAAAATATAAACACGTCCTATTTACATTGGAGTAAGTGTCAATCCTCTTTCTGCTGTCTGCGCTTCGCGCTCGTGTTTGACTGGATTGTCGATCACGGTAAAAAAAAGTGTTTTAGAGTCTTGATTAGGTTTTTTGAGGAAGTGTTTCCTAAATGGCTTTTTACTCTCCCTCCATGCATTTGCGATTATATTTTCTTTAAATTCTACCTTCCTCTTCTCTATTTCATTTCGTGGTTAGTGTATTTGTATAACAAGAACGAGTACTAATATGCTGTGAAAAAAAAGAAATAAGAATCTTTTTTTGTACCCCCAAAACTAGCTCGTATGGATTATTTTGCGCATTTAATATATATTCAAACTTACTGGTTTTGAATAATCTGCTATCTGATTAAGTCCTTTTTATTTAAAAAACTGGTATTATGAAGACCTTCCAAAACACTTGTTTATTTATAGATCCAACTTCAGCATAGTTGCTGAAATTTTATTTTAAAGCCCTTAATTTTAAATAATTATTTCATATCTGTGTATATAATAAATAAATAATGTGTTCAAGGGCTCAACCATGTTGGTCATATTTAATTTTTGTCAATATAGAGAACACAATCGTTTTCTAATAAAAAAAATGTTAGTGAGAGTCAAAAGAAGCTTTTGACTCAACTTTAATCACGAGGATATTTAGTTCACCCCTGATGATTTTTTATGTACAGTAAACAAACAAGTAACGTAAACATAAAAGTATATTGCGCGCGATAAGGACTATAAAGGGAGTGGTCACCTCACAAGATAAACGTTTCATTGTTGCTAAACAGCAAATTGAAGTCAACTAGATCATCCCACGTAGCCTGTGTTATTACAACTCATTAAGGGAGCGACCAAGGTTTGTTCTTCCCTTTGTATCACCGCCAGGGGCGCCGCTATCGTAGAACTTATCTGCAGCCCTCCACCGCCAGGGGCACCACTATCGTAGAACATAAGTGCGTCTCTCCACCACCGTCTGAAATGGCGCTTCAAACTGTTATAATTCTACCTTTTTTCCTTGTCCAGTGAGAGTTGGAGGTCCCCTCCTCTGGTGTTTTTTTTTCTTGTTTTTTTTTTCCAACTCATCAAATTTTCACGTTTCCATCAGACCTCCTCCATCATGTCGGCTGCCTTCCTCCCCCCAGTCCCCCTACCACGCTCTCCCTTTTCTCCTCACGCCCTCCCTACAACCCATGAACACCAACATCCGTTCCTGTATCATCCGCATGGAGCGAACCTGCCCTACGGTACACTCTACCCCTTTCCTTTAATTCCACTACACACACACACACACATACACATACATATACACATACACACAACACACTAAAACCACAGCAACATCCATTAAATTTTGCGCGGGATCTTCTTCAAAATTTAATTCGTGGTAACGTCATTTAGAAGTATATTAAGCTTCTAGGTGGGGCGGAAATGTCTGTTGCATTATGTAAGCTAACATACACCAATGGAGAGGGTTGTACATTTTGAAATGGGGCGGAGTGGTCTAAATCTGGTGCGAATCTTGCAATTTTAGAAGGACATTCATATTTTAATGTGAGTTTTAATTCGGTAATGACCAATTTTTATATTATAACTTCTACAGATTAAAAACAATAGTACAAAATTAGCTATAAAAATAAATTCATGGAATGATGATACAATTATATAGTCTTAAAAAACATAAAAAAGTTATAGAATATCTATTTCTAAAACATTTGTATACAAGATGTACAAATATACAAATTATATTAATACAAAGCTTATGTTAATATATAGTTATAGAGTATTAGCGTCACTAATTTATAGATCTAGGTAAAACGTACCCTAACACAGTTTGTTTCATTGAAAACAGATTAATATTTTTAGTTTTTCCAAGTGTTTACATACCAAGCGTTCTGTTTATTACTAACATGCACACGCGATGGTCATTTAAGAGTAATTAGGTACACAATAAATGTTAAAGACTTGAGAATCCAGGGGATACACTTTATTACCTCACAAAATTACATTTGTCTAATGGATAGATGATTATTTATTAATAATTCTTGTAAGAATACTCCTGTTGGTTTATGTAATTCACTTATGATTGAAACTTAGTATATTCTTTGTACCAAAAAGTATCAATAAAAGTAATATTAATCCGTAGCACAGCTTCCTTCGGAGGGGAAGTAGAGCCGTTGGTCTCATGTCGATTGTGATATGTAAAACATCCCTGGAATGTATATGAAAATACCTTTACGGTCAAATTGGTAAGAACTTTCGCTCTCGCTTCTAGAAATTCTAATGTGCCAATAAAATCAGTTCGTTCAGAAAGTTTACGTTAAATACCACTTATAAAAAAAATTAAAAACAAAAATCTCTTCATAAATTCACATTGTTATTGAAAAATCATTTGGCGATTTTTTCTTAAATTATTACAAGTAAATTACTGTCAAGTTTAATTTTTATAGATAAATGTTTCAAATTAAAAATAATACAACCCTCCATATTAATATTTTTAATACAAAATTTTATTATATGTTTGCAGCTGTGCTTAGCACCAAATAATAAAACCTTATGTGGTATTGTTTGGGCTGTATAATTTTTATATTATAGTTTTTATACTAATAATATATTGTCCCTTCTCCCAAACTAAATGACTTTTCTTAATATACAGTAGTTGATTAGATCATTTTAAAATGTTCTAAAGAAGGATTGATTGACCTTATAAGAAATTGATTGGTATATTTTCAAATCCCATCCTAATAAGTAATATATATTTTAAAATATAATATCTGGCTACTTAAATGTAACCTACCCTGAAGGTGACCACTTTTCCTGAACACATAATTTAGTTACTACCTGCTCCGGTGACCATGTGGTCTAACGCGATAGTCTTGTGTTGGAAAACGGGGAAGCAGAAGA